>PVKU01006355.1:0-105515 GCA_004027475.1 Anoura caudifer
TGCAGGGGCTCCAGTGGGTCTGTGTCCGCCCATGCAGGGTGATAGCCCAGCTCCTTTCACCGCGTCTCCTCAGCCATGGATGTATGTGGCCAGAGGGAGGTCACAGCTGTTGTCTCCCTGTGCCAGGCAGGCCCAACCTGAGCCCTGCGTGCCAAGGAACTTTCCAGAGTATCATAGGAATAGGAAAGATAATTTTGTTTGGTACATGGATGAATAATTATAAAATTTCATCTTTTTTTTGTTCATGTGCATTGGAAAAATATTACTAATAGCCATCCATGAACTCATGGAAATTATTTCTTGGACAAGTATAAAGTGGGTATTTTGTGTTTAAAGGTAGTTTCTCACTTTATGCAAAATGTCAAATAGACAACAGAACACTTGGAATGAGAATATGCTAAATTGTGTCTGTAATATGGGAAAGTCTGTCCAGTTTAAACTTCTGGTCTTAAAATGTCTAAGGAAAGGACAATTCTTAGTCTTGCACAGAAATAAGAAGGGTATTTGTCCTGCTCGCTAACTTGCCTTTCGCAGTTCCATTTGAGTTCCTAGCCCTCTGCCTCAAACATTCATTCATTCACTCACTCATTTTGCACAGTATTTGTTGAGGTTGGTCTCCACCAGGACCTGCCGACTTCGCTGGGTCACAGGACTCAGTGATGTGATGGAGCCAAGCACAGGGTGGTAGGAGAGCAGAGGAGAGAGGGGATAGGCAGTGAGAAAAGATGAATGGGAGCCCCCTCTAAGTCCCCATCCCTTTGTCCTCAGTTTATCACATCTGCAAAGACCCTTTTCCAGAGGTAACAGGTTCCAGGACTCAGGCCCTGATGTCCCTTTGCATGGCCGTTATTCAGCCCAGCTCAGAATTCATGTCTAAAACAGGGAGACTCCAGCCCACCCTGCTTCATTCGCCTGGGGCTTTCCTGGGTGGAGGGCACACTCGCCCCCTAGGCACTGTCATCTGGAGACATTTTCTAGACTAAAGGGCAGGACTGAGTGTATGACTGTGTGTTGGGGGGGAGGTGTATTAGGGGAATTAATTAGTGTCACTCTTGCCCCATGTGACTTTAGATCCCAGTCTTCCTGCCTTTTCTTCTGAAGAGCCCAGAAGTCTCAAAGTGGGACCGTGAGGAGGAGATGCTCACCAGACTGAGATTTCACTGCAGTTGCCAGCACAGGATTCCTAACAAATGGCCACTAGTATGGCCCTGGGCCGGAGCAGGGTGGACCACTGTCAGGGGTGGGGGTAGGGAGGGACCTGGGGCAGGCACTTTGTGGAAAGCAGGACCAATGAACTGGCCTTGGTCCCACCAGTGTGCCCTGCTGCCCACCTGGCTCCAGAAATCTGCCTTTGGAGGCGCTGATCACTTCCTTGCCACCATGCTGCCTCCTGGATGTGTAGATGAGACTCGGACTTAAGATTATTATTTCCAATGATTACTCTGTATTATAGTTCCCTTAGATAGTTAAGAGTTTGGATATGATATAATATATATTTCTGTTCTACTTTGAGTGAATAGCATAGTTACTGTGTGTGACTCTTGTCTATTCCTTGGTGCTGGGTGCTCAGCTGACTCACAGGAAAGACTATATCAGGAACAGATGCTCCTGATGCAAATACTTGCAGGGTCCCTGTAGTCTAACTCCCTGACCACTAGAGGGCGCTCCAGGACTGTACAAGAGCAGGCCGCCTGCGGCCTCAGGGCTTCACTCAAGTAAGGTTACCCAAACTGTTTGCTTCTTGGGACAAGGAATCTCTACTCAAATTGTGGTGGGAGATGCTACACACTACATTCATTTCTCATAAACTACTCATGCACATGAGGAGATTAAAGGCTCTGAACAAAACAGACTTTAATTTGATTCATAACAGCATTTTCCAAGCTTATTTGAGCATAGACCCTCTTTCAGGATGATGTAAATATTTTCTTGAAACTAATGTTTCATGAAATACAGTTTGGATTTCTCTAGGCTGTGCCTCAACTTTGCTATGTTGGGTGTTAGGGACAACGTGGGCCTTGGGACACAGCTTCTAAGTGTGTGCCCCATCCAATCCTGCTGGGCACTACATCACTACCTCTGGGGGAGGGGCTGGGTGTGGCATGTGCTGACCCAGAGAGGCCACCTGAGAACAGCTGGGGGGCAGCTGTTAGGGATGGCCCAGTGTGCCATCAGCTGCTGGTGAGCACCAGGGGTGCTGCACTGATTTGGCAAGTGTAACCCCTGAGGATGCCCAGGGTTGAGTCCTGTGGGGGAGGGGCAGGGGGAGGAGCCAGAACCCTAATGCTCTTTGCCGTGCTCACCCTGGGGGCAGCTCTTGGGTTTTAGGCTGATATCAGTCCAATGCCCACATTCAGGCGGGGTTCTGTGTCTCTGGGTCAGTCCCCTAACCATCACCACTTCACTAACTAATCAACACAGTTTCTATCAAAACCGTTTTGTTTAAATAAGTAGATATCTGGAGCCAGATTGCCTGGATCAAAGCAACTTCTGCCTGTCTGACTTTGGACAAATTACTGAATTTTTTGATCCTTTTAGTTTTTCACTTGAAAAAATGGGAATAATAATAATAATACCAATCTTTCATAATTTGTGGAGATTACAAAAAACTTAGGATACTTTTTGATAAATTTCAGCTATTATTATTTATGAGGTCTTCAGCAATTGTATGTAATATGAGAATGTGAAAAACTCTTGTGAAGATTTCTGCAAAGTTTTAGTTAACCTGTTTCATTTGCCTTTTTATTTTTATTTATTTTTTAATATTTTTTGTTCTTTTTTATTGTTGTTCAACTATAGTTGTCTCCGTTCCCCTACCACCACCACCTCCTGCACCCTAACCATCCCCACCTGCTACCCTAGAGCCTACCTGGCTTTGGCTTTGTCCGTGTGTCCTTTACACATGTTCCTGACAACCCTTCCCCCTTTTCCCCCATTATGCCCTCCCACCTTCCCTCTGGTGACCGTAAGTTTGTTCTTAGTTTCCATGTCTCTGGTTATATTTTGCTTGCTTGTTTGTTTTGTTGATTAGGTTCCACTTATAGGTGAGATCATATGGTATTTGTCTTTCACTGCCTGGCCTATTTCACTTAGCATAATGCTCTCCAGAGCCATCCTAGCTATCCGGAAGTGTAGGAGCTCCTTCTTTCTTTCTGCTGCACAGTATTCCATCCTGTAAATGTACCACTGTTTTTAGATCCACTCGTTTACTGATGGGCTCTTAGGCTGTTTCCTTGTACTCAGCTATTGTAAATTGTGCTGCTATGAACATTGGGATGCATAGGTTCTTTTCAATTGGTGTTTCGGGATTCTTAGGGCCTAGTCCCAGCAGTGGAATTGCTGGGTCAAAAGGCAGTTCCATTTTAGTTTTCTGAGGAAATTCCATACTGTTTTCCACAGTGGCTGCACCAGTCTGCATTCCCGCCAACAGTGCACTTGGGTTCCCTTTTCTCCACAATCTTGCCAGCACTTATTGTTTGTTGATTAGTTTAGGATGGCCATTCTGATCAGTGTGAAATAGTACCTCATTGAGGTTTTAACTTGCATCTCTGATGGCTAGTGATGCTGAGCATCTTTTTATATGTCTCTGCGCCCTCTGTATGTCCTCCATGTAGAAGTCTCTGTTCAGGTCCTTAGCCCATTTATTAATTTCATTTTTGTCTTCCTGAAGGGGACTTGTGTGAGTTCTTTTTTTTTTCCCTGAATCTTTATGGGCACTTCATTCAGATGGCCAGCAATGTGAGCAGACAGGTTCACGCCCTAACAAAACCATCTTACATTTTCTTTCCAAACCAGCGTTTCTATAACAGGGAATAAACAAGGTGCAGTGAGGGGGTTTTGAAATTCAGGGAAAATTAGGTGGAAGAAAACTGCAGCATTCTCATCCCGGGTAGTTAGCTGTTCCCAGGGGCAGGTGGTTGTCTGTCTCTCCCTGGAACACAATGGCCTGGATGCCTCCACTTGTTCCCCAGGTGGTGATCTCTGGCCCTACCCTAGGAGGTCGGATGTCTTTCCCAGGAGCCAGGATGGGCCTTATCTGTAGTTTCTGAAACAAAAGCTTCAATGTATGCTTTACCTACGAGATGTATTAACTGTTTACCTTAAACTAACATTTTCCAACTCTTGAGTCCCCTATCATTCCCCACCATTAGTATTAAATGATCTTATTTCTATGAGATCAGCTTCATATGGAAGTATTCATTTTTTTGTTGGGCATGTAAGCAATGCAGCAACCTGTGGGGGAGAAGTCTTTAATACCGGCAAGGTCATTCATTACCGCTAAGGTCTGACTTAAATGTTGAACATATTTGTTTACCTTCACTGCTTGATCTATATACATATCACCCACTCCAATCATAGCCTGAGATGGTCGCCTGTACACAATTTTATAAAGACTCAAGTAAATCCCACTTCAATGAGCCACCCTTATCCTGAGCAGGGTAACAGGCAAAGCCTGATGCCAATGGGGATGAGTTTCTTGGCACAGCTTGGCTGTATTTTTCTTTAAAATAGTTGTGATTCATCTTCTCTACCTTCCCAGAAGCCTGAGGTCTCCATGCTGTTTGCAGTCTCCACTTGATTCCTTCCGTGTAATTTCTGAAACAAAAGCAGGTCCATTATCACTCTGGATGCCGCCAGGAAGGCCAAAGTGAGGGCTTATTTCCTTCAGTAAGGCTTTAGCTTCCTCAAGGATTTCTCCATTCTAGTAGATAGGCTTCTACACATCCTGAGAAAGGCATCAACAAAGACTAACAAATATTTCCACTCTCAGACCCTTGGCATCTGAGTAAAGTGTATTTGTGAGTCCTCAAGTGGGCACTGTCCTTGGTATTGTGGGGATCTGTCCTGGGGTTGTTGTGGCACACACACACATCTAGCAATTACTTTTCGTATGGCTTCAGAAATTCCAGGACCTGTGAGCCATGGTTTCACATAGGTGGTTAATGAGTCTCTTCCATAGTGTGTGGCTTCATGCAAATGCTTCATGACTGGCTCTACTAAATGTTCAGGAAAGCAGCACATCTCCTTTCTTATTGTCTTTTCCATCCACTCTCAGGACCTTCTTCATCAAAACCTCAACCCTTAGCTTTCTCTAAGTCTGCAGTGGAATATTCAGGGTCAAATTGTGACAACTGAAGAACAGGTACCAAAGTCATTATAGACATTTCTTTAGCGGCCTCTTTTGCTGTCTGATCAGCCAGATTGTTTCCTCGAGACACATCAGTGTCCTCTTTCTGATGCCCCGGGCAGTGCATAGCTGCCACCTGTAAAGATACCTGAATGGCCTCTAATAATTTTGAAATTTCTGCTGCATGCTTATTCTCCTTTTTATTTGGAGGCTAACAGTTCTTTTTCCTTCCAGATGGAACCATGTGATTGTAAAATTAGGAGAGCTTCCCTGGAGTCAGTATACACATTCACACTGTTTTTGCACAATAATTCCAGTGCTCTCATCAGTGCAATCAGTTCAGCTTTCTGAGCAGAAGTTCCTGGCAGCAAGGCCTTGGCCTCCACGACTCCTTCAAGAGCCACAACTGCATACCCAGCTTCTCTGTTTCCTTCATCCATAGAACTGCTTCCATTTGCATTGACAGTCCAGTCTGCTTCTTCTAGAGGATGGTCCTGTAAATCAGTTCTGCTAGAATACTCTTCATCAGGTATTTCAGCACAGTCACATATTAGCATAGCCAAGCCAGGCTCCAGGGAGAAGAGAGGCAGGATTTAACTTACTTACAGTTTTGAGGGAGCCATTGGGATTGTCAAGAAGAGTGGCTTGATACCTGCCCCTTCTTCCAGCAGTGAGCCAAATTTTTCCCTTTTGCTCCAGCAGGCTCAACACTTGCTGGGGTGCAAAACTGGTACAGGGTGTCCCAAAGAAAACTTCAGCTTCCTGTAAGAGCTCACAGGTGGCTGCTATAACTTTCAGGCAGGCTGGCCACCCCTGGACAGTGTGATCTAGTTTCCTTGACAAGTATGTGATGGGCTGTGAAATGTCACTAAGTATTTGGGTGAGAAATCTCAGGGCAATGCCCTGTCTCTTAGGAGCTTGCAATTGAAAGAGCTTCAGTAGGTTTGGAAGCTCCAAGGCTGGAACAGAAGCCAGGTGCACCTTCAGGAACCCAAAAGCTTGAGTGCACTGCTTTGTCCAGTCTGAAGGGCTATATTCCGGTCCCTTCTGAGTTTCATGCAGTGGTTTAGCAATGAGCCCAGTGTTTGGAATCCAAATGCGGCAGTTGCTTGTCATCCCCAGGAATCTCCTTAACTGTTTCCTGGTATTGGGAGGGGTCCTTGTTGCACCCCCTGCACCAACCATATTTAGACTTATCTGCTTAGGGATACCTTTCCCCATTCCCTGAAGGAGGCATCTCTTATAATGGTCTGAGAGAGGAAGACCATTTCCATGAGGGTCCCAGTTAGGCTCAGTTACAGGTATTGCCCTGGGAGAGCCGAGAGCCCCATCTGGATTTTCTTGATGCAACCTCTGAGCCTCTTCATTTGCCTTATTCAACACCAACCTGGGTTCATCCCCATTAAAAAAGAATTTAATAAGGCTTGTGTGTCTGCCCAATGGGATGATGGGTGGCAAAAACTGACACAACTAAGTCAGTCATTTTAGCAGGATCATCCCTACGAGAAGGGTTTGAGCTTTCCTAGCTTTCAGATCCGATGTAGAAAATGGAGTATGTGCCCAATAATATCCAGCAGGCTGGCCCTCTGGCTCTTCTCCCACTGGAAGTCTCCACAAAGGATATTGCCCTGCCCCAGTAGGGGCTGTTCCTCCACCGAATTTGGTTCCCTGACCTGTTCAAGACTGCGACTGAGTTGTTTGTGTATTTTGGAGATCAAACCCTTGTCCAAGGTATCATTTGCAAGTACGTTTTCCTATACAGTTGGTTCCCTTTTCATGTTGCTGATGTTTTTTTTAGCTGTGCAGAAGCTTTTTATTTTGATGAAGTCCCATTTGTTTCTTCTTTCCTTTATGTCTCTTGCTGTAGGGAACATAGCAGTGAAACTATTGCTCCATGGAATATCTGAGATTTTCCTGCCTATGTTCTCCTGTAGGACTTTTATGGTGTTGGGACTTATATTTAAGTCTTTTATCCATCTTGAGTTTATTTTTGTGTATAGTTTAAATTGGTGGTCGAGTTTAATTTTTTCTTTTCTTCTCCTTTTTTTTTTTTTTTTTTTTTTTTTTTTTTTTTTTTTTTTTTTTTTTTTTTTTTTTTTTTTTTTTTTTTTTTTTTTTTTTTTTTTTTTTTTTTTTTTTTTTTTTTTTTTTTTTTTTTTTTTTTTTGGCCTGTGGCTGTCCAGATCTGCCAACACCATTTGTTGAAGAGGCTATTTTCACTCCATTTTATGCTTCTACCCGCTTTGTCCAATATTAATTGACCATAGAGACTTGTTTTATTTCTGGTCTCTCTATTCTGTTCCATTTATCGATGTGTCTATTCTTATGCCAGTCCCAGACTGTTTTGATTACTATGGCTTGTAGTATAGTTTGATACCAGGTATTCCAATCCCTCCTACTTTGTTCTTCTTTCTCAAAATTGCTGTAGCTATTCGGAGTCATTTATGGTTCCATATAAATTTTTGAAATGTTTGTTCTATGTCTGTGAAATATGTCATTGGCATTTTAATAGGGATTGCATTGAATCTCTAGATTGCTAGATTTGTTTGTGTCTTCCTTAATTTCTTTCTTCAGCATTGTGTAGTTTTCCAATACAGGTCTTTTACTTCCTTGGTTAGGTTTATTCCTAGGTACTTTATTTTTCTTGTTGCTATATCAAATGGGATCTTTTTCCTGGTTTGTGTTTCTGATATTTCATTGTTGGTGTACAAAACTGCCTTTGACTTCTGAATTGGTCCTGAGTGGAGGTTAGTGTGGCTACCATTCACTCCTCCACCATCTCACCTCTGAAGGCTCATCTGGCTTTTAAAAAAGTTAAGTGTATTGGGGTGGCATTGGTAAAGGGGTTTCCAGTGTACGTTTCTACGACACTAGGTCTGCATACTGAACAGCATGCCCCCCACCTACAGTCAAACCATCTTCTGTCACCATATATCAGGCCCCTCCACCCCCACCCCCTTTCCTCTAGCGACCAGCACATTGCTTGTCAAAGCCAAGAGTTGCTGTTTAATCTTTTAATCATCATATTTCCATTTAGAAAAAGCTATTTTGTTTTCCTGCATTCAGAATTTTAGTATTCATTGATGTGGATTCTGGGCTATGGGAGCCATGTGTGTGTTGTGGCCGCTATGAACAAATGCACACGGACTGCAGAAGTCCTGTGGAGGAAAAGGGACGGCACAGCCGCTCCCTGAGAGAGAGAGAGGATCCCGGCTCCTGCCTGTTTAGGCTTTTATTGCTTTTCTGGGTACAGTCCATTGAGGATGGTCCTCATTTACCATGCACAGGTTCACTGCAAGTGATTACCTTTTACAGATAACAAAGGAAAGAATGTTAATTACTTCAAAGAGAAGGATGTTGCAGACCAAGGGTAAAAGTGCTTGAACCAGTCACACTCCATACTTGGGAGGTTTAAAACAGGCTTTAGGAAGTTACAGTAAGCACTTGCTGCCTCAATTCAGAGTGAGGGACTTTTAGCAAAAGCAAGTCTCATAGCAGCCTAGGTACAATGCAGGCCTGATTCTCCATGGGAAAACCTTTCCATGGGCGTGGTCCTGCATGCCACTCGATCCCCACTTGTTTTCCAGGTGGGGACTGAGCTACATTCCCACACCACTCGAAATGGCCCCCTGCAATTCACTTGGGACCACTGCCAATTATTGTGAATTATTTTTATTTTTTAAAAAGTATTTTCCGTGTTGCTCACCTTGTAGCACTTGCAGTCATCCAGTCCTTCCTGCCCCACGTCCAGTCCATCGAAATTGGACAGCTTGCTCTTTGCCACGTGTGCAGGACCTGACCACTTCCCTCACCTCCTCCACTATCGTCCTCCTTCTCCACCTCTTGCTGGATTATTTCAACTGTCTCTTACCTTGCCTCTGTGCTTCTGCCTTTGCTACCTCCCAACCCCAACCCTGTCTTTTTCCACAGAGCAGTCAGTGGGGCCCTTTAAAGACCAATTCAGATCACATCCCTCTTTTCCTCCAAATCTCCCAAATAAGTTCAGTCTTTACCCAGCCCACATAATCCACCCTCCCTCTCCAACCCCTGCCTCTCTGATCTCATGTCCTACCCCTCTTCCCTCACTAGTCTGCTTTGGCCACAGTACCTTCCTCCCACTCCTGCCTCAGGGCCCTCGCACTAGCCTTTCCCTCTATCTAGAACCTCCTTAGAGGTGTCAGCACAGTTCACCTACCCACTTTTTTCCGGTTTCTGCAACCAGGGAACCAATTTGATGACAAGTATGTTGAGACTGTGGTGCAAACTTGAAGACTTCCAGGGGGTGAGTGACCTCAGGTGTTCTAACTTGTTCTTTCTTTACCCCCAAAGACTTGACCCCTTCTCCTAAACAGGCTGAGGCACTACTATGAAGTCTGGGACACAGACCCCAGCTTTAACAACTCCTATGCCCTGCATCTGTGGAACTACATGAACCAGGAAGGGAGGGACGTGGTTAGAGGCAGCAACACGCTGGCAGAGAATCTCTATCAAAAGCACTGTCCCAGGACCTGCAGGGTCCTGATTCAAGGCCCAGCGGGCTTGGTGACTGGGGAGTTGGGTCCAGGGAACAAACAGAGCCAACGCTGGTTGGTTGCTGCGACATCAGGAAACTAAGCACTGCCTGGGGAGCCACGCTTTCCCTTGATCGCCACTTTCCCCTGGGGTGTGGGGCCTTACCCACAGGTCAGTTATGTTTAGCTTCTCCTGTCTGAAACAGACAAGTCCCAGAGAACTTTGGCCTGATTCTGTGTCAGGCACTGACCCTGGTGCCACCAAATCATGTGTGTGTGCTATGGCAGAGGTGGCGCTGCAGAGGGCGACAGCTTCCCAGGACGTGATCTAGTCCTCTAACCTCTTGGTCTCCTCGGGATATGGAACAGAGCCTGGCACACAGCAGTGCTCCAGAACTCTCGAGTGTATTTCATGGCAGGTCAGTGTCAGCTGAGGCTGGAATCTTTCTCTTTGGCCTCAATGACAAGACTGGGGTGCATGTCAAGTCCACTTTCTCACAACAGCCCTGCAAAGCGTGTACTGCACTTACACATGGAGAGATTGAGGCTGGTGGAGATGGCAAACACAAACAGGCACCCTCACAGCTACTTTCTGCACACTTCAGGGATTCGTTGGGAATAGAGCTGGGAAGCAAAGGCTCCCCACAGATTTCCCACCGGACTGAACTTGGAGGACACTCCCTGACTGACAGAGCCTGGGCTGACCACAGACATGTTTTAGCGAACTTGGTTCTCAGAATGACCCTGCTCAGTAGAGTTTATTTTCCCCACTTTACAGAGAAGTTGAGTGACTTTCCCAGGGTTGCACAGCTTGGGCATGTGGAATGTAAATAAATCTTTGACTCCAGAGCCCAGGCTCTTCCCTCCCCTGCAGTGAGCAGGTGGGATCATTGGAGAGAAAAGCATGCCTGGACCCCCCAAAAAAGGAGGAACAAGATGCCTCACCAGGGCAGATGGGCACAGACCTTCATACTTGGTCCTGGTACACAGGCCACCTCTTTAAAAAAATAACTTTTTAAAAATTGTAATAAAATGTACATACTATAATGCTTGCCATTTTAACCATTTTAAAGTGTGTAATTCAGTGGCATTAAGCAAATTCACACTGTTGTACAAACAACACCACTATCTGCCTCTAGAACTTTTCCATCATCCCAAAGTGAAGTTCTGTGCCATGAAACACTAACTCCCTGCTCCCTGCCCACCCCCTCTGAGCCCTGGTAACCACTCTTGTAGTTTCCAGAATATCTCTATGGACTTGACTATTTTAGGTATGATGTGTAAGTGAAATCATGTTATATTTGTCCTTTTGTGCCTGGCTCATTTCACTTAGCATAATATTTTCAAGGTTCATGTAACATGCATCGGAATTCTATTCCTTTTTAAAGCTAAATAATATTCTTTTGTGTGTATGTACCACATTTTTTAATCCATTCAAATGTCCATGGACACTTGGTTTGCTGTCACCTTTTGGCTATTGTGAATAATGCTGTTATAAACTTGTACAGGCAAACACCAGAGTTTCTGGTTTCCATGCTTTTGAATGCACAGTCTGAAAGGGACCTGCTGGACCCTGGGCAGTGCTGTGTTTAATTTTTTGAGGAAGCACCGTTCTCTTTCCACAGCAGCTGTACCAGTTTTTACATCCATTGGCAATGCACAGGCTTCCGATGCCTCCGCACCCTTGCCAACATGTGTTCCCACAGGATTTCACTTTGGTTGCCCCCAAGATACAGAGCTTGGCAGATTGAGGCTCAGGTGGGAGAAAGGCCTTGAAAAAATTCCCAGAAATGTGAGTCTCAGTAAAGCAGGGGTGGCTATAGTGTGGGATCAAGAACTGATACCAGAAAGACAGAGCTCTTTGGTCCTGGGCTTCACAGCTAGATGAGCAGGACAGGCCAGCAGATTCATGGAGTGGCTCCCTCCAAGACACATTATAATTAAAATGCCAAAGGTTAAAGATAAAAAATTATCTTAAAAGCAGCAAGAGAAAAACAGTTAGTTACCTACAGGGGTATTTCCATAAGACTGTCAGCTGAATTCCCAAAAGAAACCTTGCAGGCTAGAAGTTTGGCAAGAAATGTTTCAAGTCATGAAAAGCAGGGACAAACAGCCAAGGTTGCTCTACCCAGCAAAGCTATCCCTTAGAAACAAAGCGCAGATAAAGAGCTTTCCAGACAAAAAAAAACAAAGGAGTTCATCATCACTAAACTATTTTTATATGAAATGTTAAAGGGACTTATTGAAGAAAACGAAGATCGAAAGTATGAACATACTTTTGGCAAAAACATAGCTCTCAACAATTGAATCTAAAAAAACAAACTAAGCAAACAAGAAGAACAAAGACAGAATTGTGGATACTGAGAACATTTTGATGGGTGCCAGATGGGAGGGGAATGGTGAAGAAGTGAGGGGATTAAGAAGTACAAATAGGTAGTTACAGAATAGCCATGGGGATGTAAAGTACAGTATAGGAAATGGAGGAGCCAAAGAACTTATATGCCTGACCCATGGACAGGAATAAGGTATGGGGATGGCCTGAGGGATTGAGGGGTGCTGGGTGGAGGAGTGCAAACGGGGAAAACCAGGACAACCGTAATAGCATAATATAATTTAAAAAACAATGTTTGGGAGAATTCACCAGTGAAGACATCTGATTATGGGCTCTTCTTTATTGGAAGATTTTTTTTCTATTACTGATTCAATCCCATTACTCATTGTAGGTCTGCTTACATTTTTTTTATTTCTTTATGATTCATTCTTGGTAAGTTGCATGTGCCTGGGAATTTATTCACTTTTTTTAGATTATCCAATTCATTGGTACATAATTGCTCATAGTAGTCTCTTGAGATTCTTTGCATTTCTTTGGTATCAGTTGTAATGTCTCTTCCTTCATTTGATTGTTTTTATTTGAGGCCTCTCTTTTTACTTAGTCAAGCTATGGATATGTCAATTTTATCTTCTCAAAAAAAAATAACTACTTAGTTTTGTTGACTTTCTATATCATTTCCCTAATCTCTGTTTTACTTATATCTACTCTCGTCTTCGTTATTTCTTTCCTTTTGCCAACTTTGAGCTTTGGGCCTTCTAGATTTTCGAGGCACATTTATTTGAAATCTTTCTCTTTTTTTCATGTAGAAGTTTATTACTGTATACTGTTGTCTTAGAAGCGATCTTACTGCTTCCCATACGTTTTGATATGTTGTGTTTTCATCTTCATTTGTCTCAAGACATGTTTTGGTTCCCCTTTTGATTTCTTCTTTGACCCGCCAGTTTTTAGGAGTATGTTGTTTAATCTGCCCACACTTGTGAATTTGCCTGTTTCTCTCCTTTTATTGATTTCTAGTATTAACATATCATGGTTTAGAAAAGATTAGCTTGATATGATTTCAATCTTAAACTGGCAAGACTTGTTCTGCAAGCTAATGTGTGATCCGTCCTGGAGCATGTTCCTGTGCACTTGAGAATAACGTGTATTTTGCTGTTTTTGGATGGAGTTTTCTGTGTCTGTTAGGGTCTCTTGATATTTAGCGCTGCTGCTCAAGTCTGCTGCTTTTTTGTGATTTATTGATTTTCGGTCTGGATGATCTAGCCGTTGTTGAAAATAGAGTATCTTAATACCTTACTGTTCTTGTATTGCTGTCTATTCTCCCTTATTTTTGTGAATATTTGCTTTATATTGTAAAAGTGCTCTGATGTGTGGTGCTTATGTATTTGCAATTGTTACATCCTCTTGAAAAATTGATCCTTATCATTTTACAATGATCTTTGACTCTGGTGACAGTTTTGTTTGTTTGTCTTTTACTTAAAGTTTTTTGTCTGATATAAGGTTACCTACCCCTGTTCTCTTTTGGCTGCCATTTGCATAAAATATCTTTTTGCAACCCTTCAGTTTCTGCCTATGTGTATCCATAAACCTAAAGTGAGTCTCTGTAGGCAGCATATAGTTTGACCTTTAAAAAAAATTCAGTCAGCCACTCTACATCTGCTGATTGGAAAATTTAATTCATTTAAATTTAAAGTGTCTCTAAAATGCTCCCAATTCCTTAGGGAAAAAAGAAACCAAATGCTGACTTACAGAACTTGAAAGCAAAGCTCGTTCCTGCGGCCCTCACTCTCAGACTGGAGCCCTGTTCTCTGCTGGCTTCTGACAGACCCTGTTCTTCAGCTGGAAGGGGGTGTCTTGTGCACAACCACTTCACTGAGAGCAACGGCTTTCCTTCATCTCCCTGCCCTTGTCCCCTGTCCCTTCTTTTATCTGCAAGTAAATTTTAAATGGGGGGAAATGACAGGTTGATCAGAGTAATTTCCAGAATGAACCCAGAAATGCGTTCTTCATAGCTGGGCATGGCTTTGTAAACAGGAGCAGGTTGGACTGGTGAGACTGAGTGAAGAATAAAAAGCATTATTGCCAGAAATGCAAGGCTGGAACCATTTTCTCAGAAATGCAGAGTGGTTTAAAATAATGCCCTGGGACCAGGGGATTTTGCGCTGGCATGAATTCACTGATTTCAGTAAAAAAATTCTCTTTTCAGGATTTAATGTCGTTACTGTCACATGTTAACGTCCTTCAGTTATCCTCACTTGGGCTCCCAAGTGTTTGGCCATAGATTCTGCCTCTGCACGACCTGCCTCTGTTCACTCATGTAAACCTGGTCTCCAGTCTTTGTTGCAGCTTCAGAACAGTGGGAAAGGAATTGGCAATGTCGATAAGATATCACACTGTGTACTGGTTTTGCACTGTTAACAGCTGAATGTTTTAACAAATATATCAGTCCTACTTGCTTAACAAATATGTTAGAACTAGAACTGTGGTTCCAAGGGCTCCAAAGTAACTAGGACAAGTATTGTTGGCTTGAATATTTCCTCCTTGCAATAAATTGGAGTTCAAAGAAGCTAAGAATTAAGAGGTGCACTTTCAAGTATAATTCAGTTTAACAAACATTTATTGTTCAAAATTCCTTTCACTTTTCCTTCTTGATACAGTGAGTCCTTTATAGTGGAGGGAGTGTAGGCCCAAACACTGATGTTGTCCCCATTGGGGTTATCAGAGGTTATCTGCAGGGCAGGAGAGTTGCAGAAATCTCTGCTCTGTTCCGTGGTTTTCCTCCCTATGCTGCCTTTTGTCTAGAGAAGCTCTGAACATCCAAAGAACAGTATTAAAAAATAAGAATACTGAAATAATATTGAATGTAAAAACAACCCCACTGGTTCACAAATTTCCCCCCAATCCTGTCCATTTATTTGGGGCTACATCAATCCACATTTCCCAAGGTCTCATCAGTCAGTAACAATCACCCAGGCTCCAGAGTCCACTGTGCTGACCAAGTCTGGCTTACGTTATAATGGATGGAGCAGGAACTTGCTCACGGGAGGCAAAACCTGTTGGGAAAGTAGGCAGTACCGGGACGCATAGGTGGCTCTCAGCAGTGTACTCAGGCCCACCCACTGCTCGAAGATGAATAACTACACATCTCCACTCAGATATCTATTCCTAGTTATCTAGGGGCTGCTTGGCTGTCAGAGAAAGCCTGACACTGTGTGGTAAAGACAGTTGGAGGAATTTTGAAAAGAATGTCATGGAGGGTCAAAGAGCAGGGACTTCCCTTTGGGCAGGTAGTAGTAGGAGCTGTGCATCGGTGGCACCCAGGGTAAAGGGACTAATGTGAGGTACAGCCCCAGGTTTCTCCAAGGCTCCTGGGAGCCTCTGGGGACCTATGGCATCCAGGTGAGGAGCTGCTGCTGCGGCATCTGCCCACACAGACAGAAAGTTTGTGTGATACAGGCCAGGTAAGGCAGAGAGAGCAGCAGAAGGAAGGGAAAGCAGTTCCATTCACACTGGAGGGAAGGCTGAAGGGATGGAGCTGGGGGCCCTGGGAACTTCCTGGCAGAGTGGCTCAGATGACAGGAGTCCTCTTCAGAAAGACTCAGGAAGGACATCAGGCTGTGACCCTAGAAAGGCCCAGGTACCAGTGACTGGCTGCCGGCCTCTGTGCACATCTCGTCAGCTCTCCCACAGGGGAGAGGACTTCCTTCTTGAAATAATAAATTAAAAGAACAAAAGAAAAAATAAAAGAATGGAAAATAGTAACTTTACAGGGGAGAAAACTGTTGGACATCACCTTAATCATATAACCGACGTTAACCTCACAGATCATCAGTTGGCTAATGGCGCTGTGCACCGAGAGGCGAACAATGCTTTACGTTGCTCCTACCAAAACCTGCATGACTCAGACCTCACCATGAGGAAACGCAGGACAAATTCAACATGAGAGACATCCACAAAACAACTGTCCTATGTTCTCCATGATGCAAAAGTTGTGAAAGACCAAGGAATCGCTAAGGGACTATTTCAGATTAAAGGAAAGTAAGAACAATAACAATTAACTACAACCTTGGATTCGGTTTTGGACCAGAAAAAAATAATACTATAGAAAACAATATTAGGACAACAGGCAAAAGCGGAATGTGACTGTATATATTAGATAATGCCAAGTTGCCTAACACTTAGATAAATAGTAAATTTCCTGAATTCATAAAATTCCCTATAGTTATGTAAGAGAGGGCCCTTATTCTTAGAAAATAAGTACTTAAGTACCAAGGTCGGAAGGGGCATGATATCTGCAACTTACTCTCAAATGATTCGGGAAAAACGATTTAAAAAGAAAGACAAATGAAAAAGTAAATATGGAAAAATATTAACAGTGGGTAAATCTAAGCAAAAGCTATAGTTCTTTAGTATAATTCTTACAGTTTTTCTGTAAGTTTTGAAGAATAGAGTGAAGAAGTAAAATGGAGTCCCTATTCAAGCTTTTGGATATCTAAAATCAAATAAAATGAGGCATGAAGAAACAATTCTATTCTTGTTTTACTTAGCCTGGGAACTGGAACCTCTGAGCTTTCCAGTCATACATCAGTGACTGACTAATTTCAAACCCCCAGATAACCCTTTGATTACCCCTTAAGGGCTAAGGAGAGAATGCTCACGTACCCAGACCACCTGACATCCATTATCCAGACCACTCACTGGTCATCTAGAGGATTTCCGTCTCGGACCAATCCAAAGGCTAAGAATGCCGGACTGATTATTCTCAAGAATGTACATTTTACTATAAGAACCCTCAGCTTTTGCTTCCTCTTGAGAACACTGGATATTGCCAACTTACGTTTCCAGTTTGCAAACCCTACAACCCTTGAATAAATCTTTATCATTGATTTCTAGCCAAAGACTCCTGATTCCTTTTTAGTTTATTTGACAGCTTGAAATTATTTCAAATAAAATTTTAAATAAACTTTTAAAATAAATAAAAATTATAAATAATATTATACCAGTAGATTTTAAAATATAAATGATATGAGTAAATTCCCCCAAAAATCTAACCTAATAAAATTGACTCAACTAGAAAATTTTTAAAAATTTATACTCATTAAAGAAATTGAGTCAGTAGTTTATAATCTTCCCAAAAATTAAACACCAGGCCATACCAGATGAATTTACAGGTTAGTTCCACCAAACTTTCAAAGAACAGATTAAGAGGTGCACTTTTCCCCACTTTTATTCTTTGAAATTATTGTAATTGATATCAAAAGCATAGATGGATAAAATAATCAAGGACCCATCTCATTCATTAACATACATACAAAAATCATAAACTAAATATTGGCAACCTGAATCTAGCAATTTATGAAAAAATAATATGCTCATTACCAAATTGAGTTGAGCCTTGGAATTCAGACCGTGTCTAATGTTAGAACCCCCGCCATCTGTAGCCAGTTATTCAGAAGTGAGGGTGGCCCTGCAAACTTCCTAGCTTGTGGCCTGTGTTTGAAGTGGGGCCAGTCTATGGAGCACTGTATTTTTAACCTACGAAGTTTTGCCTAACTCGGGGTAGAGTCAGAAGTCTTTGCAGCAATGAACAGAGAAACCAAAACCTAACAATAAACAGTCATATGAAAGGAAAGGAAGAGAAAAGATGGGCTGAAATAGGGTAGAAGCTAGACTTCTCTGAATGTTCCTTGTATCTGGGTGCTAAAAACAAGACATACAGCCCTGACTGGTGTGGCTCAGTTGGTTGGGCATCATCCAGGAAAGCAAAATGTTGCCAGTTTGATTCCCAGTCAGAGCACACACCTGGCTTATAGGTTTGGTTCCTGGACAGGGCACGTATGAAAAGCAACTGATCAATGTTTCTCTCTCACATCGATGTTTGTCTCTCTCTCTTTCTCCCTCACTTCCTTCTCTCAATAAATAAATAAATAAAATCAGAAAGAAAGAAAGAAAGAAAGAAAGAAAGAAAGAAAGAAAGAAAGAAAGACAACAGACCCAAAATGGACTCGTTTATGCTATAAGCCCCATATCACCACACCAAGACTTAACTGAATTACAATTTTGTCTCTCTCAAACAACAGACACAAAATGGAGTCATTTGTGGCAAGCCCCTCCAACACTTATTACCTAACCTAATTATAATTTTGGCCTCTCCCAGAAGTAGAATTTAAACGAATCACCTAAGGGAAGGTGACCTTATCTTCCATTTTCTTGCCCCACCTTGTTTTGGCCTATGAAAGTCTTCCTCTTTGTACTCCTCGAAGCACCCTTCTGTTTATTAGCTGGGATGCTGCTCAATTCATGAATCTTTCAATAAAATCAATTAGATATTTAAATTTATTCAGTTAAGTTTTTTTGTTCTTTAACGCCCTGATCAGCACTAGTTAGGTCATTGGCCTGATAGATTCCTGCCATCCCCTGAAGGAAGATAACCTTGCAACAACCAACCTGCTTTCTGCCTGGTATAACTTTCTTGCTCCTGGTCCCTCATGCCTGTAGTCTTTCATTCTGGAGCTCTTTGGGGCTCCTTGCTGTCTGCTAGATTGGATGCTGCCAAATTCATAAATCATTAAATGAAACCAAAAAGATCTTTAAAATTTACTCAGTTGAATTCTGCTTTTTAACAGTGGTTTGACTTTGGACTCATGCAATTGTTTTTACATAATTAAAACTCAAAATTGAATAAAAAATATAGAAATCAATCCCTCAAAATTAAAAACCAAAACAAAGGGCCTTATCTCTATATGGTTAGTAGTATGACAACACAGAATTATTTCAAGTGACCTTAAATACAGTATTTTGATTGTACATCCCAAGTAGGATAGCTAGATCATAAAGTCAAAAGAAATCAAAACTGCATTCAGGGGTCTTGTTGTCAGTTGTAATATTGATATTATTATTTTGAAAAGACAGAATCAATAAACACATCTGTAACCCAGAGACTACAGCCTCTGAATGTTATCACCCTTTAAAAGGAACCAAAGCTCTTCGCACAAAGGACTTGTCCGGCATTTGGGGAAGGAAACATATGGAATGAGCGTGGTACGTCTTGTCACAACAGGAATCAAGGAACCTACTGAAGGCTGCGGGGGCCTGTCAGCAGCACATTGGACCCGAGTTGAAGGGGCTCCCACCGGCCAACGATGGGATAACCTGAGCACTAAAAATGATGATTTTAATAGATTGAGACACACCAAATGTGTAAAAAATACTTTAGATACAGAAAAAATATATAAAAATTAATGATTTATAATGATAACCTTATAAAGCTGTCATTGAATGTCTTTGGAGGTTGCTAGGGCACCAACTCATTCTGAAAATTGACACATAAAAGGAAAGAATCAAGCATTTATCCTGCCTTTCCTATTCAGACTCTTTTTCAATATAACAAAAATATTGGTGGAAATTGTTTATAGAAGAATCACAGAAAATTAACGTAGGAAGAATTACTGACCTAGAAAACCACTACTTTACAATCTCTAATGAAATCAGGTTTAAATAACAATCCACAATGGCTGCCGAAGGCACTGAGTGTGAGGTTGATGGGAGACTGTTACCATGGCTGGTTCAGGCTGACAACACTTGAACCAGCGGATCGGTGCAAGATCACTAAGGGTGAGATAGCACAACACGTTGCATCTGCCAATGTGAGTCAGTAGGACGTGCACATCACCACCTACAGAGAAATGTTGCCAAATAAGTAAATTGCCAAGAAATTTAAATTTTTAACATTTTTAAAAAGGAAAAGCCTATATCTAATCAAGTCTCTGGTTCTAATTACTAGTTTTCAGAAATACAGGGCATGGAATAACGTGAAATACAGTTCAAAATTAAGTCAGATAAATGCAGAAGGCAAGAAATTTTATAGTACAAGTGACTCTATTTCTTCACCAAATAAATAAGACTTTTTAAAAGGGAGAAAGCTTTATAAAAGACTAGAAGAAACTTAATAAGCATGCTAACTAAATGAAATGTGTGCACCTTTTTGCATCCTGGTTCAAATGGCCAACCCAACAGTAAAAATACAATAGTTCAGAAAAATCACAAAATATTAAACACAGACTGGATATTAGGTGATATTAAGAAATTATTATTATAAGGGGTAATCATCAGTATTGTGGCCATCCTTCTTAAAGTCCTTATCTGTTAGAGGTACCCACCCCTGCATTTACAAATTAAATCATATGATATTTAGAAATGACTTTCAAATACTTTTTGTTTTAAGTGGAAGGAGAGGTGGTACAAGGATGGCACAAAACTGATCTTTGCTAAAAGTGGGTAAAGGGTCATGAGGAGTCATTGTAGCATTCTCTCTACTTTGGGGTATGTTTTTAAACCTCCGTACTAAGAAGTTAAAGATAAGCATATGATCTTAACAGACATAAGAAAAACCTCATTTGATCACATTCAACACCCGTTTATAATTGCTATGGTTAACAGACAGGAATAGAGGGAATTCACTTAACATTGATGAAGTTTGCCAATCAAAACCTTCAGCAAACATTATAGTTAACAATAAAATAGAAGCATTTTTAAAAATCAGGAATAAAATAAGAATTTCCCTAATATTACCACTTCTCAGCAACATTAATTCAAGAACTTAATCAGACCCTGGCTGGTATAGCTCAGTGGACTGAGTGCCAGCCTTCAAGCCAAGCGGTCCCAGTTCGATCCCCAGTCAGGGCACACGCCTGGGTTGCGGGCCAGGTCCCCAGTAGGGGGTAAACGAGAGGCAACCACACACTGATGTTTCTATCCCTCTCTTTCTCCCTCCCTTCCCCTCTCTAAAAATAAATAAATAAAATCTTAAAAAAAAAGGAAAAAAGAACCTAATCAGTATAATAACTCAAGAAACAGAAATAGATATAATGATTGGAAAGAAAAATGTAAGAATTCATTTTCTCAAGTGAAATGATTGTCTACATAGAAATCTCAAAGTGACAATAAATACATTATTGGAATAGCTCTCAGAATAACTAAGAGTTTAGCAAAGGAATAATAAAGAAAACAAAATGGTATTTAACATCAATGGGTAGAGAGGATTCCACTGGAAAAGGACACAGGGAGCTTTTGAAAGCACTGGTAATGTCCCATTTCTTATGATGGATGGTAGAGAGAAGACCATTTACTATTCCATACACCTTACAATATGTGTCTGCGTGATTTTGTTTGTATGATACGCTACATAATAAAAAAATTAAAAGCAAATAAAATAATTGATTTCCTATTTCTAGCATTTCTAAAGTATAAAACATCTGGCAACATCTGTTGAGGATATTGAAAGAGAATTCTTTCTTTGGGAAAATTTTAACTTGCTCTTGAATGTCATTTGTTGTTTTAAAAGTTCTCAATGACCATTATATTGCCAGATTGTTGCCATGTGACAGTGTAAATTTGGGGTTGCCAAATATTCAGATATTTATTAAAAAGCTGGAAACACAAAAATTAATGTAGGCAACTATGTTGAGACGCTGTGTGCATCAACACTGCAAAGGCCAGGCAAAGGGCATCCATCTGCGTAGGTCACCAGGCTATGACCTCTGTTCTAGACTCACTGTCCTAGAAGCAGCCTTCTGCCCTGAGCTGTAGGGTCATTCCCTTCTAGGTGGGCCTGAGTTCTCCAGCACACCCACTACTCCCGGATCTCGGATCTCCTCACATCCTGCAGTCCTCATTCTTCTGCATTTCCTGTCCAGCCCAGCAGGTGTCTGCATTTGTGAATCCCTTTTCTAGAATCCGAAACTGACTGTATTTCTCCCAATTGACCATCAGAGGGCAGGCATGGAAAATAAGAGGAGAAAACCACAGTTTTTGCTGTTACTGGTACGTTCAAGGAAAGGAATCCAGGGATTAACGATGAAGGTCATTTTACTTGTTTATCTGAATTTAGAAGTATTCTGAGAACATAAGGTATGAGGGTGGGAATGTTTCTGTCTTGCTAGAGCTGATCAAAATGGGTGGCAACAGTTTTAAGTGGGACCTCTATAGAGATGCTGCTCCAAGAATCAGAGCTTGGCACTGCTCAAGCATATATAGCTCAGGACAGCCAGGAACTTGGCTTATTTCAGAAACTCTTACCAAGTGAATGATTCAGCGTGCTCCAACACAGTCACTCTTTCGTGCTGCACACATCTCTTGAAGAGAATCTCTCCAGGTCTGTCCTCCCCAGGAAATGAGGAGAGACTATATATAGGGCAAGAAGGGGGCAAGCAAGCCTCAGTCATAGGCACATACAGTGCGTGGTATACTGGTAAATGTTTAGCAACCAGCTCTCAAAATAAATTGAAAAGCTCTGATTTGCAGCATTTGCCATTTCCATGGTGTAACTACTCCTGCCTTGGCCAACTTCAAGCTACCAGCATAGATAGCATCACTGAACACAAAGCTTGGAAGACATACACACAATGGGCTCTTGTCAGCCAAGCCAACTTCGTCACGCCACTGCCCCCATTTACCCTCTACCTCCATTTCAAAGTTAAATCTTAACTGTGGAAGCAGGCCCACTCTACCATTCACAGGGGGTAGGGTGAGGGTGGGACAGTATAGAGACTTGGGCCAAAGACCAAGGGCCAAGGGAATGCAAGTGGCCCAAAGCTGACCACAAAAACGCAACCACCCCTCCACTCCCTCCAAAAAAATTCATTACTGTCTCCCTTTTCACTGCTCATCTCTCTGCAGATGTTGAGACCAGTATTCCACAAGAGCAGCCGATTAAGGTTTGACCGCTATACCACGTTCCTGGGGTGGCAGTAGTGAGCAACCCCTTTCTCTTGCCCTCACCATGCAGGCACAAGGATCATTGCTAAACTACCCAAAGGAAGGAGGAAGTTGTCTGGCCTTGACAGAGGAAAATCTGCCTCACCCAGCCTTTACCTAAATACACCCTGTCTGCAGCTTATAGAGGCAACCCAACAGGGCCTCTGGGAGAGTCTGAGATAAGACATTTTAATGAACAGTTTGGAGGCCTTTCCTTTCCTTTTGTGCTAAAAAGTTTAACAAAGTTTGTCTGGAAATTTCTCTGACAGCTCCTCTTGATTTCTATCTTGGGAAATCCAAGAACCCCAACACCAGTGACAAGGGTACAAATGGAAGCCCAGAGTCAGTGTGTCAAATATTTAAATTATAAATCAAACTCACAAACTGTTCATTAAAATGTCTTATCCTGCTGACATCACAGACATTACTTCATAACTACCTGGAAAGCCAGGTTTAAACTTAGAATTCTATACCTAACATGGCCAGATAGAAGAAGCCGCCCCTGGCCCTCTCCCTGGCCATCCCCTTCCCTTCTCCCTACACCCCCACTCTCCCACCCCTGCACACGCAAGCCCTATCCTATGCTTCCAAGCTCTGCCACACCCTATGCAAACAACTGCTTCTTGGCCACCCATGGGGCTCAGGCTTGAGCATGTGGACAGTGTGATCTTGTTACCAGAAAGGGGACCAGCCAAAGCAGGCCTGCCTCAGGCCGACCTGTAGTGTGTGGGTTCTTGACTTTGCGCAGGAAAGGTTTCGCAACACAAGTCCAGGTGATTTTGAGAGGACGTTTATGGAAGCTGGGGACAGTGAAACAAGGAAGGGCTTAGGGCAGAAGAAACAACATGAGAGAGACTAGGTGGGGCTGCTTCGGCTTGGGGAAGTCAGAGAAAAGGGGGCCTTGGAGACAGGTTCAGGGGGTAAGTCTGGAACAAGCTGCCGCTGCCCAATGCTCCCCTGGTTGCAAGCCTAGTGGGGACCCTTAGAGTTCAGGAGATGCACGGATGTGGGGGAGAAAAGAGGGATGGGAAAGGTGAGAGTGTGCTCGCCGTTAGGTGGAACGCACACCGAGTCCTTCATTTTGAGGATTTTTAAAAGCTGGGAGTTTAGAGAAGGTCTTAGGAGAGAATCCTAACAGAATATTCATCAGCTTTATGCTGATGAGCCAAATTAAGATTTATCCCCTTAACTTCATTCGCCCCTGGGTGTGATTGTGTGATAGACAGACAGACATGAGAAGAGCAAAGACAGCAGGCCAGGTACAGGAGGTCGTCAGGGTGGAAAGCCCCAGGTGCCCAGCAATGGGCAAAACTGGGAAAACAAGGACCTCACCCCCAGGTGACCTTCCCTCCCCTAGCATATTGCTGGCCATGCAGTTTAGACCCCTTGACTTTCATATCACTGGTCATGCAGTTTGGCCCTCCCCTGACCTTCCCTCCCCAGGCATGTCTCTAGTCACATGGTAGACCCCCTTAGAGGAGGACCAAGGGCCTAAGAATGGCCTCATGCAACTTCCATGTGGGCCCTTGCACAACCACTCCCTTCAGCATCAACCCCTAAGGGTAATATCTAGGCCTCATTGGTATTTCAGCTTCAGGCCCAGAAAAGCAGCAAAACCAAACAAGTGATAACATGGCTGACATCAGGATCAGCTTCAATGACTAACGACCCCTGCCCTGTGCCACCCAATCAGTGGAGACTACAGCCCTGAAAGGACACACCTGAAAAGCGATGAATATTCTATTGAAATCTCCCCTAAGACCTCCCCTAAAACTCCAACCTTCAAAAGTCTTTAGGACAGAGGACCAGGGACTGTTCCTCTTGGGAGCACAACTCACCTGATCCCCTCCTTCCGCCCCCCACCAGGCATGTAACCTTTTACCTTTCTGTCTTCTAAGCTCCAAGGGCCCTTCGTTTGCCTCTATAGCTTATTTCCTGACCTATGTCTTCTACAGCTCACTTTTTCTACCTCTGTGACTTTCTAAACAAACTTTCTCTTAGAGTTTGAGTCTTGGCTCTAAACTCTTTCTTAGCCAGAACTCAAGTACCGAGCTTGCTGAACCAAGGCCTGGTCTGACTCCACCAGTCAACACCTGGTGCCAGTCTCGCTGCCAACAGATGGCACAAATGGTACCAGTTGGATTTCTGCTATCTCCCAAGTAGGGTGAGCTAAGCTATTTGGCCTCCCATTGAAAAGAAGTATAAACCTTTTACTCCAAGTGTCCTTGGTTAGGGCCTATAGGACTTTGTGATTTACTAGATGGCTGTAAACTGTTTGGCTGTTTAACTGTCTCAGGTTCCCTATTCCACTTGTCCTGGCTCATAGCCTGTCTCAGTCTGGGCACAGGAGAATGTGCCCAGGGAAATACCACACCAGCATAAAAGTGGACATGAAGGAATTATGGGATATCAAGTACCTGAAGCATAGAGGAAGAGGTTAGTCTCCAAGGGGTGTCTCTCCATGGCCCTGTGAATTCTTCATCCCCTGGGGATGTCAAAGCCAGACCAAGGCAAAAGCAAGCCCTTTAAATCACAAGACTCAAGGCAAGGAGACATCTGTCCAGGCCTGAGAGCAATTACTGTGCAGAAGTGCCTCTGCTCTCAGGGTCTCCTGATGACTTTGGTGTTAAACATTCCTACCTACTTTGACAGGGTTCCTAAGATTTCAGTCAATCAGGCACAGTGCTGAGTACTACAATTTGCTGGGACTGAGCTGTACAGTGAAAAAAATAAAAATATCCTTCCGCCCGAATATTCTCAAAAGGGTAGTTCATTACACTGGGTCCTCACTTTTCCTTTAGAGAAGGTTTGGCAAACCAGGACCCACAGGCCAAACCCTGCTGGCCTGTTTTTTATGGCCCATGAGCTTCAAATGGCTTTTACATTTTGAAAGGCAATGGAGGGTCAAAAGAAGGATATTTTATGACATGGGAACATTATATGAAGTTCTAATTTCAGAGCCCATACATGAAGTTTTACTGGACCCAGCCCTGCCCCTCCGTTCAGGCATTGTCTATGGCTGTTTTCTCACCTCAACAGCAGAGCGGAATGGTCGAGAGAGTGACGACGGCCACAGAGCCTCAGTTATTCACTCTCTGACTCTTTACAGAAACAGTTTGCCAACCCAGCTTGAGAGTTAAGTTTCTTTCCTCTGTCTCTCCAGAAAAGACTGGTGATACGTAGAGTAAGCAGAACGTGAGCCCCTGAGAAGGAAGGGCTGGGAGGCGAGGGAAAAGGGGAGGCCTGAACTTCTGGCTGTGAACTGCAGAACTTTGCCTCCTTTCTCCTAGGAAAGAGAAGCTACACAAAGACAGCAAGAGCCTGCGGGAGGGCTACTGAAGGACAGAAAGAGGAAAGAGAAGAGGGCGCAGTACCCCTAACGCTTCATCAACACCCACGTCAGTCTTTGCCTTTGTTTTTGCCATTAATTTCATTGACTGTCACCATGTAATTGAAACAGTAAATATCAACTTAATGGCCATCACTGTAGTCCCTTTGCTATGTGATTATCTTCATTGTTGAAAATGACATTGGTGGCTCAGCATTAAACATCTAGAGCAACTCTGTCTACTAGGAATAATGTAAATTTATAGTGACCTCATTTTAAACAGTAAAAAAGAAAAGTGTCTTGTGTGTGTTACATACCATTGAGTTGGCTCTGGTTCCTAGAGAACCCTGCAACTGGGTGACGACATCCGCAGTGACCTGTCCTCAGGAGCCCTGCTCAGCTCCTGTAGACTCCTGCTTATGGCTTCCTTTATGGAGTCGATCTTCTCCTGCCTGGGCTTCCAGGTTTCCTGCTGTGTTCTTCCCCCAGCATTGTCGTCTTTCCAAAGACCTCTACCTTCTCATTCTGTGCCCGACTGTTAGGACAACTGTTTTGTCATTTTTGCCTCCAGCAATATTGAAACTGGAAAAGTTGGCGTTTGTGCTGCCTGTCATACTCAGAACCAATAAGTAAAGATAGGGATTGAGTCTTTATGGGCACTTTAGTCAGAGGGCTGGCAATCTGAGAAGATGGAGGGTTATATACCCTCAAAAGCCATCTGACATCACATTTCCAGCAGACCTTTTTACAATATAAGAAGAAAGGGTAGGTGCAAAGTGTTGGAAAAAGGTTAATTGGATAAGAGTTGCAGTTTCCTAGTACTTCTTTATCTGCCAATCAACAATTCTTTGCTCCCTCCCTGGAACCAATGGCTCAGATACCATCTCCGTTGCTTTCAGACACCCCTGGGTACAAAGGTTGAATTGCTTGTTGACTTACATAAATTTTTTTAAAAAACTTTGTGAATTAAATGATGCCATCAAAAAAGTGAAAAGACAACGCACTGAATGGAAGAAAATGTTTCCATATCATATATCTGAAAAGGATATAGTATCCCTATATTTATAAAGAACTCTTACAATTCAACAATAAGAAGATAAACATTGCAGTGTTTAAAACATGGGCAAAGAATGTTAACCGACATTTCTCCAAAGAACATAGGCAAATGGCCAATAAGTACATGAAAAGATCCTCAACGTCATTAGATATTAGGGAAATGTAAATTAAAACCACAATGAGATATCCCTATGATGGTTATAATTTTTAAAAAGCGGATGATAAGAAATGTGATGAGGATAGAGACATTTGAAGCCTCATGCATTGCTGGTGGGAATATAAAATGCTGCAGCCTCTGTGGAAAAGTGCAGTCTTCCTCAAAAAGCTACACATAGGGTGACCGTATGACCAAGCAATCCTGCTCCTAAGTATGCACCCAAGAAAACTGAAAACATGTGCTCATGTAAAAACATAGACATGAATGTTCATAGCAGCATTGCTTATAATAGTCAAAAAGCAGAAACAACCCAAATGTGTTCCAACTGATAAGTGGATAAACGAAATGCAGTATACCTGTACAGTGCATATTTTTCAACCATAAAAAGGAATGAAGTACCGATGTGTGCTATAACACGGATAAACCTTACATGCTACAAGACAGAGAACATGCTTAGTGAAAAAGCCAGACACAGATGATCACAGGTGGTATGCTTCCACTCACATGAAATGGCCTAAATAGGCAAGTCCATAAAGACAGAAAGTAGGTGAGTGGTTGCTAAGGAGTGGGGGAGCTGAAAGTGTGCAGTCTCTTTTGGGGTGAGAACAATGCTCTGCAATTAGATAGTGGGGACGGTCGCTCAACTCCGAGACTGTATTAAAAACCACCGCACTACAGGCTGTGAAATGGTGACTTTTGCGGGATATGAATTGTATCTCGATTTTAAAATGTTGTATGCATGTAATCTTGCACTTCCCCCCCATCCTCACTGCCACTACTGTCATCCAGGCCACTGCCACCTTTCACCCCCTGCCTTCCTTCACCTGCAAAAGCCTCGGGACTTGTCGTCTTGCCTCCACTCTCACCCACTGTCACCCATTCTGCACACAGCAGCCAACAATGCTGTGCATCGCTGTGCACCCATGTGGGGTTTTTAAAGATTTTATTTATTTATTTATTTTTAGAGAGAGGGGGACAGAGGGAGAAAGAAAGGGGGAGAAACATCGATGTGCAAGAGAAACATGGATCTGTTGCCCCTTGCAAGCCCCCTACTGGAGACCTGACCTGCAACCCAGGCATGCGCCCTGACTGGTGGATGACCTTTCTGTCCACAGGCCAGCCCTCAACCCACTGAGCCACACCAGCCAGGGCCACCTGTGTGATTTTTAAAATGTATTTATTTATTGCCTAACTTTTTACTTTGTAATAATTTCATACTTCTAAAAAGGTTGCAAAAGTAGTACAAAGAGTCCCCATGTACCTTTCTTCATCTTATATAACCACAGAAATATCGTTAAAACCAAGAAATGTATAGCCTTCATTGGCTAATCTATAGACCTTATTTCAGTTTCACCAGTTGTCCCACTAATGTTCTTTTTCTGCTGCAGAATCTAACCTAAGAACCCATATTGCATTTAGTTCTTCTGTCTCCTTAGCCTCCGCCAATCTGAGACAGTTCCTCAGTATTTCTTTATCTTTTATGACCTTGACATTTTTGAAGAATGGAGACTAGTTATTTTATAAAATGTCTCTATTTGAATTTGTCTGATGTCACTCATGATTAATGTCAAGTCACGCGTTTTTGGCAAGAACACCGCAGAAGTGAGGCTGTGCCCTTCCCAACCATCTTACAGAAAGCACAGGTGTTGACTTTCCCATTGCTAGTGATCACTTGGTTAAGGGCGTGTCTGCAGGTTTCTCCTCTATAAATTTGTGAGTTTTTCCTCGGTAATTAACAAATATCCTACCGGAGAGATGATGAGACTATGCAAGCATCCTCTTTCTCATCATACTTTTGACCACTAAATTTGATTAATTGCTGATTGGTGCCTGCAACAATTATTACTGTATTTGCTTTTTGTCAAATGATGATTTTTCTATGTCCAGTATTTCTTCTATGTTGATTAATTTAATCTTTTGTGATGAAGAGCTATTTATTTATTTATTCATTCATTTATTCATTCATTCAGTGTAAACTCATGGGTATTTATTTTGTTCCCTGAGTTATGATTTATTATTATCACTCTATTTGTTGCACAAATTGTCCCAGATTTGGCCATTGGGAGCTCTTTCAAGTGGCCCCTGTGTCCTTTTTAAATGCTCTCATCAGTTTCTGAGTACATCTTTGCTTTCCAGCACAGTGGAATATTCCAGCCTCATCTTATACTTTTCCTGGCCTGGACCTACAGCTTCATTGTTTTTAAAAATAATTGAGGCCCGGTCATCCTTTGCTTCATACCCTTCAGTGACTCCCAGAGAATAAAATCCAGCAGTTTTGAGGCCCTTCGGTACTTCTCAAGCCTCAATCTCTGACATTCCCCGTTTGCTCATTTGCACTCTGGTGACATGTGTATTCTGACAGTTCCTAGGACATGCCCAACTATTGGGACCTCAGCGCCTTTGAGTGGCTGGCTCTCCTTCATACTTCAGCTTTCACTTCTCATCACCTCCTCAGAACCTCAGAAAGGACGCCTTGCTGTTTCCACCTAAAAGAGCTCCCACCACTCACCTGCCCATCCTTAGCGCTCAGTGTAATCTCTGTCACGTTTGCTTTAAAACATATATATTGTCAAAACTTTTTCTTTACTTTTGGCATTGCAAAATGAGGATTAAATAACTATGAACGCGATTGTTGTACATGCAGACCGATAGAGGAAATGCACGTTGCGCATCAGTGCTGTCACTGGTGATGGGATTTCCAACCCCTCAAACAACCCTTGGCAAAGTTCCAAACAAAACAAAGCACGTGTGTAAGAGTCTAACCCTTGGAAAATTCTGTGTTTATTAAAACTGAGCAGAAAATACTTTAGTGTTTACATACAAAACAGGATTAGGCTTTAAGCTCAGAGCCTCATACACGAGATCAAGATTTTCACCTCCATAAATGTCAGGCAGGGTGCTTGGGAGTCACGTGCCACCTACAGCAAGTTTTCATTGAGTCAGACCGCCCTCAACTTCGTGCCCCTGACTCTGCCCTGGCCCACCTACAATCCCCATTCATGTGCTGGGCAAATGGGTCCCCATTTGACTGAGGTTTCTAAAGCATCTCCTGGGGTGGTGAGGGGCATCACTTTTTAGGAAGTCCTGACAAGAACTGAAATCCATAGACAAGGTGAGAAAAGGGACCACAGGAGTATCTTTTGTGTGTGACCTCCCCACCTAACCACCAGCAACTATCTCAATATTAGAAATAAGCTGTAACTGTCAGGAAGATATTCCCACGCAGGATGGAAACAGAGCACCGTCGTGTGAGGTCCTCCCTCATCCCAACTAGGAGTCACCTCTTGAAAGCACCTTTTCCTAGAGAGATGATGCTTCCAGACCAACATCTATTTAAGAAGTATAACCTGATTCACTTAGCCAATCACATTATCTGCCTCGGCCTGCCTTAGTGAGGAAGACAGGCACTCAGGCTTACAAAGCTCCTACTCTGTACCTTGGCGCTCCACTTACCTCACCTCGTGGAGCCCTCCCCACACATCACACGGCAGGCACTAATGTTCCTGCTGTCAGATGAGGAACCTGAGGCTCAGAGAGGTCATGCAACTTTCCTAATATCACACAGCTCAAAAGTGGCCTATCTGTCTTCCCCTACCCCCACACCCTTGTTGCAGCCAACACAATAGCCATCCAGTGTGAATGAATCAAACTTATAGCTATTTTTTGTCAGATTGGCAAAAAATATATTTTTGGGTGGGTAGCATAATTTTAATAATTAGTTTATGTGTGCATGAGATGGAAAAGGTTGAAAATCGCTGCTCCACAGTCACACACAGGACTGCACTTGCTGTGTGAGTCCCTGCACTGTGACCCTATAGTCACTCGCTTTGAGAACTTCTGTAAATAATTGCCTTGGATGGGGTCCAAGCAACTTGGTATTGAGTTCTGGTGTATACAGACAGGTGTCCCTGTGACTTGCCAGTGGGTTTGTTTGCTTAGTGATGGAAAGGGTCACCAAAGCCGGGAAAACCTAGAAATCACAGCTTCTACCATAATCACTAGGAGAAAAATAAAAACACCTTGTGTACAACCAAATGCTTTTGGAGTTTGCTGTGTCTGTGACTATCAATGTGGTACTATAACTGGAATCTCTCCGTTGCAGGCGACAAAAATGCAAATCAAACTAAGTACGGAAAAGAATTTGTTGGCCTCTGTAAATGAATATTTGGGGGGAAATCCTCGGGTATGTTTGAATCTGAATGCAGAAATCTCTCTCTCCATCTCTAGAAGCTGTTGTCTTCTTTTTTGCTAAAGCCATGATGTTGTAATTCTGTTTGAGCATCTTCGGCAAGCACAGGCCCAGAACTTGGTCAGAGCACATTTGGAGAATGGCGCGCCATTGGGAAGTCACTCTCCAGGCAACGAGTGAACAAACGCAAGAGAACGTAGGTGGGAGCCATCTGCTCCTGTGGAAAGAAGGATTTTATCCCTGATATTGTTTAGAATCACACAAGATAATAAAAAGCTCACTGACCTTTAGTCAATTTTTATCACAGTTTTTAAATTCTCTATAGACAGTACTCCCTTAATCTCTGCACCCAGGACAATGGCTCCTACAACCCTGCTGGCTTGCCACTAGGGTTGTGGGAGCCCTAGGTGTACAAGCCTCTCCTCTCAGCACACTCACCCTGAGAGCTAATCAACTGCCACAGCTTCACTCACCACCTCTTGGCTGGTGGCTCCCAAATCTCTCTCCCCCTAGGTGGCTGTGGGGGAGCTTTGTTCACCAGAGCCCTCCCAGCTGTCGTGGATGAGAATAAGTCTACCAAGACATGATCTGCTTGGGGAGGAGAGGTGGCCAATCTCTCAGAGGAGAAGGGCCTTGAGCCTGTTCCTCAGTGGGCTTTTATTGGATTCAATTTGCACAGGAATACAGGTAAAGCTCCTTAATCATTCTCAGGCAGTAATGATTAAACAGTAGATAACCTTCAAAGAACTAGGAGGGCTCATTCTGAGACAGGGACAGATAGCCAAAGGGCTATAAAACTTTGGGGAAATAAACTCATTTCATGCTTGGACCCTTATCATTTAAATTGAGGGTATTCTTAGCAAAGCAAGTTTCATAGGATTTTATGCATTCTTTCTTAGACCTGATTGCCCCAGGGCTGATCAGCCTGTTCCTGACCAGGGCTGTGCGGCCCTCTGGCATTGATTCAGGCTTAAGTCAGGTGGGGAAGGTAAGGCAGCCAAGAGATTAGGAGACTTCTTACAGATAGAATGAGGACTCAGGCTATGTCAAGGCCGAGGGGTGAGGGTCCATTACCCCCTTTCTCTATAGTCCCCCAAGTCCTTCCCTGATGGCCCCATCACATCTGTGCCTGTCTTAAATCATCCCTCCCTTAAGGAATCTTGCTTGTCATTGGCTAACCAGTCATCCTCCAGGGGCCAAGCAGGGTGAAGTAAAGGGGGCAGAGGTGGTGCCCCTGCTGGGAGGATAAGCTTTGTCTCCTTAGTGGCTTAAGGTCCCAAGGTCTCTTACTCAGCCTTAGCCATGGGGGGTTATAGCTTCTGAAACCAGGCAGGGTGGTTCCCAACAGGTTACATCATCAGCTGCCTACAGGAAGGACATTTCCACTTAAACATTCCACTATATCTGATACTGAACTCCACCTTGCTTCTCCCCCTATGCATCTGATCTCAAAACAGGCATCTATATAACAGTGAAGAGAGTTGTCAGGAATGCATGAGATTGCAACCCTAAACTTTAAGACAAGTCAGCAAGGCCTTCCTCAAACTGTGCTGTGCTGCACGTCCTACAAGGATGACCAAATGTAACCTGATATTGACGTTGTTTATTCGCACATCTCTCTCACAGATGTCCAAGATACGCAGAGTGTATGCTTTCCCCACCCACTTCTCAGACAAGAAAAGGAACAAAGCACAGGTCACATTTCTCACTTTGTGCCTTTGTTGCCATGTGGGTTCCAGTTTTTGTGGTGTTCAGGTCTGGAGGAGTCATTCAGGAATCCCTGAAGAGGTTCTCTGCGGGGCCTCCACTTTGTGGTTGACCCTGGAGCCCATTTGGGGAAATGGAAGCAGAGCTTGAGGGTAGGGGAACCCAACAGAGTTCAATCATTTCTGAAATTTATCTCCAATCCCGACACTTAGATACCAGAATTTCAAAGGGACTATTTGGATTTGACCCCAACATTTACCCACCCCCACCCCTAGTCCTCACAAGGCTGGTCCATGCATAATATTCATGAAAATACTTGCCAAGCTCCCAACAGTGTCTTTTACATTTACATACTCACCTGTTCCAACCTGTGAGAGCTGGAAGAGTCATTTCCCCACTTTAGAGAAGAGGAAATTAAAGCTCAACGAAATTAACATGACTTGGCTAAAATCCCAGAGCTCGTGAGTGGGAGAGCCAGGATCCAAACCTGGACCTGTGCGCCAAGATCTCATGTGATGCTCGTTGGCAGGGAAGAATGTCACCACCCTGGGCAAGGCTACCCCATTCACAGGCACCATGCCCCCAATCACATTAGCAGGCTCAGGAGTCATCCCTTTGAGTAACAGCAGTGAGTTGTTGCATAGTGGCTGGTGTAAATTCACTTATCAGATTGCCTCCTGAGATGACAACACCAGGGATTTGGGCATATTGCCAGGGAGAAAAGGAAGGCACAGGCAGGCAGCTAAGAGCCGTGTGGAAAGGGGAGACTCAAAAGGTGGGACTTTGTAAGGGGCCGAGCACCCAAGGGCATGGGATTCTTAGAGCAGAACCAGGACTAGCCAAAGGACAGTAGGCCTAGATACTGGTGGCGTGTAGATTCTCTCCCTCGAAACAGGCAGAGAGCAAGCGTAAGTGTGACCCCTCTGGCTGTGTGCACCAAGGCTCACTGTGCTCATCAGAAGGACAAACGTAAGAGGGGCCAAAAGGGATTATATCCAGGGTGGGCAAGAGTAGTTAATAATAATAATAATAATAATAATAATAATAATAATAATAATAATAATACAGTAATAAATGAATAAATAATGCAAGAATAAACTGTTTCATGTACTCACAATTATAAACCTACTTCTGCCCATCCCTGTCTGAGTTTGTCACATTGGTATTCTCTCCCTAAAGGCTGACCTGTCCTACTCTGTCACGATCTTGGAGACATTGGCTCTAATCATGTTTTTAGCAATTCATTCATTCATTCATTCATTCATTCATTCAAACGTTGCCTGAGCACTCCACGCTGCCTTCTAGGGAGCCAGGGTGACACAGCCACACCCTCCAGGCCATCACTGACTTCCCGACCTCTTCTCAAAATTCCAAGCTCCTTGGTCAACTTGACCCCAGGGTTTCTTAAACTAGAATCCATTGACTCTTATAAGCAATCAGTGGAACACTTGCATGTTTTTATTTATCGTTACAAATTTTTCTGGGGAACACTCCCTTCCTTGGCTTCATCAGATACCCACCAAATGGCCTGCTACTTAGGGTCATTACCAGAGTAGCGCTTATAATATTATTCTTCCGTGGGTACTTCCAACAACACACAGTGTGCTGGAAATCCTTCCCGGTGGCAACAGCACGCTCCGTAAAAGGAATAGATGCACTAATAAACCAACCCTGAAATTTGACTTTCTCTATATAATGAGTTCCTTTTTGGATTGAGGACTAAATTTGTTCACATTTGGTAACAGGAAGCTGGAGCTGTCAACACAGACATTTATACATGTCAGGAAGGCCCTAAAATAGCCCTTGAAGCCAGCCTCTAGATTCCATAGAGCCGATGCCTTAATGGAACCATTCTTTTCTTGTTGCAAAATAGTCTCCACTTTGATAAACATGTTGTCAACTCCAGAAAAAAAAAAAATATATATATATATATATATATTTGGGTTTGGGGTTTTTTAAAAAAATAGTACCACTGATGTCTTGCAGGAAGATCTGTTTACATTATATTTTCAGATTAATATTATATTGGTATATTTTAAGATGAGTTTTAAAGAGTGAGAGCCTGTTTTCTTCTGCAGAAGTAAGATTAATTCACACTGTTCTAAAGACATTAATCCAACCTGGTTTGGTAACTTACTTGCTAATTGCTAGCTATGCTTACAGTTTTAGCAGTTATTTTGGAAACCCAACAACATTGTAGCGTGAAAAAGAACATACAAAACTTTATATGCAGAGATTCTCGGCTGTGTTGTACTTAGCCGCTTTGCTCCCTCCTCCTTGCTTTTTCTTCCCCTCCTGAAAGCTTTCTGAACTCAGAGCAGGGCATTCACTTTGCAACCAGCTTCCCAAGAACATGTGTTATCTTGAGCAACTTCCAAATAATCACTGTATTGGACTTTGCTAGAGCCACTTAGGAAAATGCAGTTAAAATCCAACTATGAAGTCAGGACTGACACAAAATAAACAGAAAGTAGCATAAGATGACAGGTAAGTAAGTATTAAATTATGAAAAGCTGATTCAGAATGTTATTTGAGTTTAGGGAACAGAGATGGCAATGTGGGCTTGATTATTATGGTAGATTTGAAGTAGAGGTAAAATTGAGTTGGACCTTGAAAGAAGATGGTAGCGATAAGACTAACACCAGTCCCATTCATAGAGGGAAAAAGTAAATAAGTAAAGTACCAATTTTACAACCTATTTCCAGTAAATGCTTTGTATGAATTATCTCACTTAATTTTCAGAGCAACCCATCTCACAGATGAGGAAACTGAGGCCCGGAGAAGTTGAGAAACTTGGCCAATAACGGAATTCATTTTGCCTGCAACTTAAGCCTGCGTTCTGTCCACCACACCACATATATCACCTCCCCACGATGTGGGCAACAGCAGCCTTCCTCTTCTCTTGATGAAAACTGTCTCTTAATATTTTGGAATTGTACAACTAGAATATTAAGATTCAAGATCCATCCCCTGGAGGCACCCACGTTCTCAAAAGGTAGTTAGATATGTTTTGTTAGCGGGCTCAGAGAAGATCTGGTCATTCCTCTGGCTAAGAAGTGCCCTAAATTGCCTAACAAGTAGAGTGAGAAGTAGGGGACCTCCCCAGTTCCCCTAGAAACAAAAACAAAACTAGAAACAAAAGGAGGGAAGGAAGCCAAAAGGAAAGCCCACACTCCCAAAGTAGAAAGAGGCAAGGAAATGTCTAGCTTTCTAAGATACCTGACCCAATGCTAAGGAGCACCAGGCGAAGATGAGGGGCCTCACTGAAGCCACATGGATGTCTGGAAACCAAGCCTATGTGCCATTACACTTAGGGTCACAGGTGATGCCATCCAACGTAACCATATGGTATGTGGCACCCAGTCTCCAAGATGGCCCCAGGGATACCGCTCCTTGGATTCACACTCTCATGTAGCCCCCCCCCACCACCACCATACTGCACCAGGGTTGGTCTGTGTGATCAGCAGCGTGTGATAGCAGTGATGGGATGTCAGTTCCGAGATTAGATTCTAAAAGACTGTGGCTTCTATGGACTCTCCTCTCTTTCTCCCCTTTCCTCCCCTCCCCATTCTCCTTTCCTTACCTCCCTCTCTCCCTGAAGTCAGCTACCATGTCATAAGCACTTTTTAGTGGAGCGGTCACATGGTGAGAAACCGAAGCTTACCAACAACCATGTGAGTGAGCTTGGAAGCACATTCTCCACCCTGAGTCAAACCCGAAGAAGACTCTGGCCCAGGAAACAGCTTCACTGCAACTACATGGGAGACCCAGAGTCAGATTCACCTGGCCAAGCTGCTGATTCCTGACCTCTGTGAAACTGTGTGAAATAATGTGTTTGCTGTGTTAAGCTGCTAAATTTTATATCTCACAGCTGATACGGGGCAGGGTGGGCCTTAACCACCAGATGGAAGAAATGGTCCTGACACACAGAGCCCAAAGAAGAAAATGAGCTGTGACATTTTCCTGCCTCCGGGTCCCAAAGCTCACTCCCCTACTTCAGGTGTCCCCACAGGCTATTCCCTCTGCCCGGAGCACCTTGCCCTACATGTCTTCCTGTCTGCCTTTCAGGCCAGGGCTCAAACATCACCCCCTGCAGGAATCCCCCTGATCTGCCCCACTGGGTGTGTTGCTCTGCCTTCTAGGATCTCACTCTCCCTTCTCCCTGTGCTTCCTTCCATCAGAGTCCTGATTTTTTATGGCCTAATGACTTGTCCGTCCATCCCACTAAAACCACTAAACTGTGAGCAGCTTGAGAGCAGGAGTGATCCCAGCATCTAGCTAAGCACCTGGCACACAGTATGTACCCAGGAAGGACTGGAAGGCCTTCTAGAAGCTCAGAGCCATAAAAAGCTCCTGGAAAAGAAAACCAAGCAACTGCAAAACAAATGATGACTGGCTTGAAAGCAAGGAGAGAATCTTTAGGACAAACAGAAAAGGGACTTCCTCCTCTCCGAGAAGTCAGGACCAGCAAAGGGATCAAGGGAACCAAGCCACCTGACTCGGAGCATAAACACCATTTTCAAACTGGGCTGCCGAGAGTGACCTGGGTCCCAAGGCCTGACCTGAGACCAGGAAGCCAGCTCTGGACAGGACATAGCACCCAACTAGGCCTGGACCATATGCCAACCCAGTTGACCTTGGCCTGAAAGCCAGCCTATCTTTATTTAGGATCCAGACCTAGCTGCTCTGAGGGAAAGGAGCCTGGGGCCAGGTGTGAGATCAGCAGGGTCAGCCAGTGTAATCTGGGGACGAGTTTGGTTAATCAGAAACTAGGTTGCTAGACGAGGCTTAGGCGGTGGAGGAGGGGAACGCTGCACTGAAGTTTTCCGTTTGTTTACTTCTCAAGGTTTTATTTAGAAAAACTCAGTTCAAACTGATAAGAGATAGATTTTTCCTACATCTTAATAATGACACGGGTAGTGAAGGCTATCTTGGGAATAAAAATTCTCTTGGCCCCGCTGCCCTCCTGTCCAACCTTGATCTACACAAATACCCTCAACCCAGACCCGAGAAGTTGGTATCATCGCCAGCAGCACACCAGCAGTCTGAAACCAAAGCTATTTGGTGAGTGCACGATTGCATTTCTCAGTCCAGGGGCTCACGGCCCATGTGCGAGACCCCCCTGTTAATATAAATCACTCCTGGAGGCCCTGGATGATTAACCCGGCCCAAGTCCAATCACCACCCACAGTCCTCAGAACATACACCTGTGTATAGGCGTATACCCCTCGCCAGGCTCAGCTTTGAATTAACGTAGGTTTCTATGTATACCCTGTTTCAGTTACAGTGCAAGGGAGACCAGGTTATAAATATTTTCCGCAATCTGTCACTTGTTTTTATTTTGCACATGGTATTTCTTTGCCCTGCAGAAAATTTTAATGTCTATAATCAAATTTATCAATCTTTGTGTGTGTGTGTGTGTGTGCACCATCTAGGTTTTGTGCCATGTTTAAACCAAGCCTTCCTCATCCCAAATCATCTTTTTGAAGTCTTCCATGTATGCTTATAAAATTTTTATGGTTTCCTTTTTAAAATCAATTTTATCGAAGTATGATTTACATATGCTACAATGCACCCATTTCAAGTATATGGCTGCATCAGTTTTGACAAACACACAGAGCGGAGGAACCAGCAATGTAGTAAAGAGCACTGCCCCCCTCACCGACCGAGTCTCTCTCACTGAGTCGCCACCGCCTTCACAGTCAGTCCCCACCTCCTACCCCACTGCCAGGCAGTCACCAGTCCGCTTTCTCCCCATTAGATGTGATTTTCTTTTTCTAGAATGTCATGTTGGAATCGTGCAGTGTGTCTTGTACATCTGGTTTCTTTCGCTAAGCTCGATGTCTGTGAGTTGTCTCCACGTCATTGAGTGTATCTTGGTTGTTGTTGTTGCTGAGCACATTTCATCGTATGGACAAATCGCAGTTTGTTTATGCTTTCACCTGTTGGATATTTCACAGTTTTTGGATATTATGAATAAAGCTACTTGGCTTCAAGTTTTTGTTTTGTTTTGTTTCTAGTAATTTAATTTTTTTAATAGACTTTATTTTTTAGAGAAGTTTTAGGTTCACAGGGAAATTAAGTGGAAAGTAGGGAATTTCCATACACGCCCTGTTCCCATACTATCACAACCCACTCTGAACACTCCCACCAGAGCGGGGCATCTGTCATCACTGATGAACCTGCACTGACACATCGCTCTCACCCAAAGTCCACAGGTTACCTTAGGGCTCACTCATGGTGGTGTGCATTCTGTGGGTTTTGTCAGGTGTATAATGAAATATATCCACCATTATACCCTCATATAGCATGGTTTCACTGCCATAAAAATCCACTGTGCTCTGCCTCTTCCTCTCTCCCTCCTCCAACCTCTATCGATCACTGATCTTAATAATGACTCCACAGTTTCACCTTTTCTAGAATGGCATATGTTGGAATCACACTGTATGCAGCCTTCACAGATTGGCTTCTTTCTCTAGTAATATGCTTTAAGTGTCCTCCATGTCTTTTCATGGCTTGATTGTTGGGAACCGCCCTGCCTGGTTTCAGAAGCTATAACCCCCCATGGCTAAGGCTGAGTAAGAGAACTTGGGACCTTAAGCCACTAAGGAGACAAAGCTTATCCTCCCAGCAGGGACACCACCTCTGCCCTCTTTACTTCACCCTGCTTGGCCCCTGGAGGATGGCTGGTTAGCCAATGACAGATTCCTTAAGCGAGATTCCTTAAGGGAGGGACGATTTAAGACAGGCACAGATGTGATGGGGCCATCAGGGAAGGACTTGGGGGACTATAGAGAAAGGGGGTAATGGACCCTCACCCCTCAGCCTTGACATAGCCTGAGTCCTCATTCTATCTGTAAGAAGTCTCCTAATCTCTTGGCTGCCTTACCTTCCCCACCTGACTTAAGCCTGAATCAATGCCAGAGGGCAGTGCAGCCCTGGGCAGGAACAGGCAGTTCCCTGGGGCAATCAGGTCTAAGAAAGAATGCATAAAATCCTGTGAAACCTACTTTGCTAAGAATACCCTCAATTTAAATGATAAGGGTCCAAGCATGAAATGAGTTTATTTCCCCAAAGTTTTATAGCCCTTTGGCTATCTGACCCTGACTCAGAATAAGCCCTCCTAGTTCTTTGAAGGTTATCTACTGTCTAATCATTACTGCCTGAGAATGATTGAGGAGCTTTACCTGTATTCCTATGCAAATTGAATCCAATAAAGCCCACTGAGGAACAGGCTCAAGGCCCTTCTCATCTGAGAGATTGGCCACCTTTCCTCCCCCAAGCAGATCATGTCTTGGTAGACTTATTCTCATTTGTAGCAGCCAGGAGGGCTCTGTGGGCAGGGCCCCCCTACGCTTGATAGCTCATTTCCTTTTAGTGCTAAATAATATTCCATTGTCTGGATGTAAAAGAATTATCTACCCATTAACCAACTGAAGGACACCTTGGTTGCTTCCAAGTTTTGGCAATTATGAATCAAACTGCTATAAACATCATGCGCAGGTTTTTGTGTAGACATACATTTTCAACCCTCTAGGTAAATATCAAGGAGTACAACTGCTAAATTGTATGATAAGAGACTCTCAGTTTTGTAAGAAACTGCCAAACTGACTTCCAAAGTGGCTGTATCATATTGCGTTCCCACCAACAGTGTATGAGCGCCCCTTTGCTCCATGTTCCTGTCAGCATTTGGTGGTGTCAGTGAGTGGGGTTTTGGCCATACTTCTAGGTGTGTAGTGGTAGCTCATAGTTTTAATGTGTATTTCTCTGATGATGTATAATGCTGAACATCTTTTCATATGCTTACCTGCCATCTATATACTTTCCTTGATGAAGTGTCTGTTCAGGTTTTTTGTCCATGTTTTTATATGATGGTTTTCTTGTTTTTGAATTTTATGAGTTCTTTCTTCATTTTGGATGACAGCCCTTTATAAGACATGTGTTTTGCAAATATTGTCTCCAGTGTGCGGCTTATCTTCTCATTCTCTTAACTTGGCTTAACTTTTTGTATTTAAATCTTTGTTTTGGAGTTTGTTTTGATCCAAGTAATGAGATTGGGAATCCAAGTTTTGTTTGCTGCAGATACGACAATCCAGTAATTCCAACATGATTTATTGAATAACTCATTTTTCCCTACTATTTTGAAATATGTATTTGGATCTGAAAAATAGAATGCTTTTTAAAGTCAGTATCTTGTCGTTACTTAAAAGAAGAGATGCCTATATACTGTATAACACTTCTTCAAATGCGACAACGGACCTTACTCATTTTCACGCGCATGTTCACCATAGCCCAGAGTTCAATGTAAACAGTGATTGTGTAAGCTACATTGCTGAAATTTTCCTCAAGGACAAATTGGGGGTTCCTTGAGAATAAAAAACATTAGCCTTGGGCCCCCTTAAACTTATCTACCCCCTTCAAACCAGCCATTTCCTAAGGGAAGTATCAGCATGTCTTCACACAGTGAGGTGTTGCTTCCCCTCTGAAGGAAAAGGGCCCTGTAGCTCCTGTTGAGGTGGGAATGCCCTGGAGCAGAAGCTGTAACACCTCTGAAAAATCACAGGATTCCTGCTCCACACACTGGCCACACCTTCCTCCTTGTTGACTATTTCTTAAAATTGTTCCTGGTGCTCTCCGAAGGGAAGGTGGCAATGTGCACTGTGGCCCCAGTAAAATGAAGACCACTTCAGTTTGGTGTTCCTTGTGTACAATCCTCCTGGCCAGCAGAAAAACACCTGGGCTGAAGGGGGGGCCTCCTCTCACCCCAAAGCGGGGCAGCTCAGGTGCTCAGGTCAGGTTCCCTTTCTTCTGCTCAGGAAGAGGAGGTCTTCAGCTTACCTTCCCCCCCCCCCCTTACCCCACCTCCTCCTGGACAGTTTGCTTTCCCAGCATTGTCAGCTGCCATCACTCCCACCCTGGGCTTCTTGCGCTCTCTCCTTTCCTTTGAATTTTTGGTTTCGTTTTCACAAAAAATAAGCTAGCAGCTTCCCGGTGGGGGGGGGTGGGGGTGTGAAGCTGAGCAGAGTGTGTCTCTGTGTGAAGTGGCAGTCTCTGGGGAGACAGAAAGAACTGGGTGAGTTTCAGTACTTCCAAGATCGCCATAACTCAGTTACTCACGCTCCCCAGACGCTGTGTTCACTAGAGTATATGATTAATATTCTACAATATTCTACAGAGGACAAATTAATGAAACATGCAATGAAATGTTCCCTTCTAACAACTCTTTCTTATTAAAGGCCCGCAGCCTCAGGTCTGTAGTGTAGGGCTCACTCTGCGGGCAGATCTGAGGCGGGGTCAGCTGCTCAGGGGAGAAAGAGCCAGCAGCCCTCTTCTGAGCCCCAAGGGGGCGGAGAAAGAGCTGGCACTGAGGGGTGTCAGGTGGGGGGGCTGGGGGGCTGGGGGCTGGAGAGGCATTTTTGGCTCTGATGCTCACAAGCTGTTTCACTAGAGCCTCTGTTCCTCATGTCTACATGACAGTGCATTTCCCTCTCATGGGATTGTCCTGAAAATGAACTGAAACCACAGAGAAAGCAAGTACGTGTCACACAGTCAAGGCTCAATGAATGGCACTTCCTGTTCCAGTCAAGCCATCCAGGGCTCACTAGAATGACTTTGCCTATTCACGGGGAGTGTTCCTAAATCAGCACCTTCTACACGTCGTGATGAGGAGTCCTGGCTAAAAATTACATTCTATAAAAGGTACTGTGTACGTTCTCCCTCCTCCCCATCTCTCCCCCTTCCCCTCCCTGGCCTTCTCACTACTCCTCTGAGAGCACTCTGTCCAGCCACCACCTGCAGCAGCCCCTAGCGCACGGCTCCTGGTTCCTTTCTTGCCTCCCTTCCACCCAGTTTCCACACATTAGCAGAGTGATCTTTTGCGACTGAAAACTGATTCTCGCACTAGCATGCTTAAAATCTTCCAGGGGCTTTCCATCTCACTTAGAATATATAATCCTGGCCATGACCTACATACAAGTGCTTACAGGAGCCAGCCCCCAGCCACCTGTCCAACTCCATCTCCAACCAGTCTTCCCCACTCACGCTACTCCTGCCCCACTTCAGTTCCTTTTATTTTAACTTACTCAAGGTCTTTGCATGTGCTATTCCTGGAAACGCACCTGCACCCTGTTATAGACTGAATTGGGTCTCCCAAAATTCATATATTGATGTCTAAACCTTCAGTACCTCAGAATGTGACTGTGTTTAGATGCAGGGCCTTTAAAGAGGAAATTAAAGTAAGATGAGGTCATATGGGTGGGCTCTACTCCAATGTGACAGGAGTCTTTACAAAGGGAGAGTAGAACCCAGACACACACAGGCTGAGGGACAAGCACGTAAGGACACAGTGAGAAGGCAGCTGTCTGCAAGCCAGTGTGAGAGGCCTCAGAAGAAACCATACTTGCCAACACCTTGATCTTGGCCTTCTAGCTTCCAGAACTGGGAGAAAATAAATTTCTGTTGTCCAGGCCACCCAATCTGGTGTATTTTGTTATGGCAGCCCTAGCAAACAAATACAAACCCCATTTTCACATGGCTGGTTTTCTATCACTGTCAGCTCTGCGCATAAATGTCTCCAGAGACTACGTCTATAACCACTCAGTCTAAACTACATCCTCCCATTATTTGTTTTTCTTCACAGTAAAAGTATGAAATTATTTTATTTGTTGATCACTATATTGTCTGGGTACACTAGATTAGAAACTCAATTAGGACATTTTTTTTTTTTTTTTTGAGAGAGAGGGGAAGAGAGGGAGAAAGAAAGGGAGAGAAACATTGATATGGGAGAGAAACATTGATGTGAGAGAGAAACATTGACTGGTTGCCTCTTGCACTTGCCCCAACTAGCAATCAAACCTGTAACCCAGGCATGTGCCCTGACCAGGAATCAAACCAGCGACCTTTCACTTTGCAGTCAACACTCAACCCAATGAGCCCCAGCCATCAGAGCAAGAGCATTTTTTAAATTACTCTTGCTTTTGTTGCTCTGCCAAGACAGTACCTGGCACAGGAAGGAACTTAGAAAATATTTATTGAATGTCCATGATGCCAAGTGCCAAAGAGGCTACAGAGACAAATGTGAAATGATTCCCAACCTGGAGAAGCACGCTGCCTGCCCCATGCCAGGGGTCCTGGAGCTCAGGAAGTGCACGGGCCTGAGGAGTGGACAGGGCATGGTCCAGAGAGGCCAGCACAGAGCTTTGGACGGACAGAGGAGGGAAGGAAGGTGTTCTGCCAAGTCTGAAAGCCTGGAGGAGTGAAACAACTGCGTGAGTGTGGGCATCACCAGCAGGTCAGTTGGCACAGGGAATCCATGCCTATAGGAAGTGGGGAGAGAATGGGAGGAAGAGGTACACAGGGACCTCATCATGAAGTGCCAAGCTAGGGGAGTTGAACTTTCTTTTCTCTGTCTCTCCCTCCCTCCCCCTCCCCCTCCTCCTCCTCCTCTCTCTCTCTTCTTCTCCTTCCTCTATTTCTTCATCTTCGCCCTCTCTCTCTCTCCTACTCTGTTATAAGTAGGGGGGGAGAAACCCCAACAACACCACTGTGTTGTGAGAACAGAGTGAGGTAATATGTGAAAGCAAACACCCATGTGTCAGACTCCTAACTGGTAAAAAGCAGCTGAATGAAAGTTAGTTGTATAACTGCAATAAATGTTTCATTTCTTGGACTTGAATGGATGGTGCATTTCTCAACCACACCCACAATTTTACCAACTTAATACCTCTTTAATCACCTGCCCATTACCTACACACATCTAGAAACTCACTACATTCTGTCTGCACATCCTCTCTTTGCCCATAAAGAGTGGAATCATGCACACAGTTTAAAGGAAGCCAGTACTCACTGGATGCAGTCAAGCTTGAAACAATCCACAGTTCAACTAAAATTATGGTTTCTAATTTGGTTCCGTAGTGATTAGAGAACATATATAACATGAGCCCTCTTACATTTTTTCAGATATTTTTTGTTGGTCCAGAATCTGTTCTACCTAGTAAGTGTTCCTTGTGCATTTGAAAAAAAAAAAAAAAAAAAAAAGGCGTATTCTGCTTTTGTTGAGCGAAGTACTCTATAAATGTCAATTAGGACAAGTTAGTTGGTAGTGTCATTAGAAAGAAGCCAGTATATCCTTGCTGATTGTCCACTTGTTCAATCAACTTTCTTTTGACTACAGTTAGCATGGATATTTTTTTCCATCTTTTTACTCTAAGATATCTGTGTCTTAATATTTAAGTAATAGGGAGTACATATACTATAGTTGGCTCGTGCTTTTTTGTCCAATTTTACCACCTCCTCCTTTGTATTAGGGCGATTTACATGTAACAGGGTTGCTATAGTTAGGTTTAAACCTATCATCTTGGTATTTGTTTTCTTTTTGCTCCTTGTGCTCTTTGTGCCTGTCTCCTGTCTTTTATTTGATTGTATATTTTTTATAATTCAATTCTACCTTTTTCGTTGGCTTATTAGCTATAATTTTGTTATATTAATGGTTGTTTAGGGGTTTACAATATATAGCTTTAATTTGCCACAGTTTATTTTTAAATGATACGACTCTCCTTTGCATATATATAAGAAACTTATAATAGCCTATTTTGGGCCATATATTCCTGCTTCTTTGCATGCCTGGTAATCTTTGATTGAAGCCAGACATAGTGAAATTCACCTTGTCGGACGCTGGATATTTTTGCATTCCTATAAATATTTTTTACCCTTGTTCTAGATTAATTTAATTGTACACAGTTTAATCCCTTCACATCTCACTTCTAAGGTGTATTAGGCAGGACCAGAACAGTGTTTAGTCTCGGCCTAATTCTTCCCCATCAGTGAGGCCCTTCTGGGTACTGCACCCAATACCCCATGATTGGTGAGATTTCCCATTCTAACTGGTGCGAATATTCCTGGCCCTCCGCGAATGCCAAGTACTGTTCCCTCTAATTCTTTGAGGTGTTTCTTTTCCTTCTTTTTCTTTTCCCCTTTCTCAGGTAGTTTCTTCATGTGCATGCACTGATCAGTACTCGGGCTAAAACTTGAGGACCCTCTGCAGACATCTGTGGTTCCAGCACTCTGTCCCACAAACCATAGCTGCCTTGCTCTCCCTGGACTCTAGGCTGCATTTCCACAACCCAGAGAGTCAGCCAGGCTCTGCCTGTTGCATCTTCCTCACTGTAGCCTGGAAACTCTCTCCAGGCAATGAGCTGGGGCAATTATGGCTTGGTTTGTTTGTTTGCCACCTCTTAGGAATCATCTTTCACTGCCTGTCAAGTGTCTTAATGCTCTGGCAGGTAGTTCAGTTGGTCAGAGCGTTGTCCAGTCCAGATACTACAAGGCTGAGGGTTCAATTCCCAGTCAGGGCACATATAAGAGGCAAGCAATGAACACATGGATGAGTGGAACAACAAATCGATGTTTCTCTCTCTTTCTCTCCTTCTCTCTCTCAAATCAATAAATGAATATAATATTTTAAGTGTCTTAAAAACCATAGGTGTATATGAGTTATGTTTTGCTGGATTTTAATGATATTTTTGATCCCTATTACTCCATCTTGTTTAAAAGTAAAAGTCCTACAGAGCCAAAATTATGAAAAAGCTGTGGAAACAGCTTTTGGTATTTCTAGTCAATGAAAACATAAAAAAACAAATTATTTAACTGTGGCCAAGAAATTGGATGCAGATGGTTTCACAGACATCCTGGAAGAAGACATTAAAGAATTAATTGAGGAGCAGACAGAAACATTAAGCACAGAAAGTTCTTAGGAGCCTATTTCCCCGGGAGATTTAAAGGCTCTCCACAGTAAGTTTCACAAGGTTGTTGGGCTTGCCTTTCAGCGCTGATCTTTGACCCTACCCCCAAGAACAATGAGGCTCCCCAGTCCTGCCCTCTATTTTCCTTCTGTTCACTTCACTACTAAGTGGTACTTGAGGGCATGGCCTAGTGTGGAACCTGGAGAAGGTAGAAAGTTGCTGAACCGGTTCTCGGTTCTCCTTGCCCCAATACAAAGCAACTGGCAACTCGGGGAAATGAAGCTGTTATCACTCTCTTCTCTACCAAATATTTGTCAAGTGCTGCTTCACATTGCTACCTAACCTGATATCTGCCCTTTTAACCATTGGCCCCTGACTGTGGGCACTAAGCCAATGCTAACTGGTGCTGTGGGGGAGAAAAAACATCAACTACACTTTTTGGCTTTGGAGGCTGAAAGCTCCAAATTAGCACGCATGAAACCATTGAAGAACACTCCAAGGACAAATCCTAGATTTTCATTTCCAGACTGAAAGGCCCCACTGAGTACCCAGCACAGTTAATGAAGAGACCCCACCACCAACGTGGCACTTGTCCTGAAATTTCTCCAAATTAGGGGTTAAAGGAAGATCCTAAAAGGTTAAAAGAGCAAAAAACATGTTATATATAAAGGCCAGAGGTACAAATGGAGTCAAATTTCTCAATATTAGTCCTGGAAGCTAGCAACCATGGGGAAATAAATGACTTCAAAAGTCAGAGGGAAAATGAGTCTCAATCTAGAATCTTATACTTAGCCAAATTATCAAATGGGAGGATACAAGAAATGCATGCAATATCTAGTAATAATGACAATACTAATAATACCTCCTAGGCACCTTTTCTTTGGCAGCTGCTGAAGGATGTACATCAGCAAAATGAAGTAACAAATAAAAACAAACAAACAAGACCCACGAGCTCCAGGAGACAGGCAGAGATGTAAATCCCAGTAATGATGCCTGTGCGGGCTGAAACCAGAAGATGGAAGAACACAGCAGGGACTTCTCTAGAGGGAGGGGGGAAAGGGGTTGATAGGTTGAAAGTTAAATGTTATAAAAATCATATTTTCGGGTCATTGTCAGATATGATGTACTATGTAGAAAAATTAAAGATAGGTATAGAAAATTAAGCAAATGGGGAAAAGGTGCAATTCTTAACCAAGAAAAGTAAAAAGTTGTACAAGAAAAATATGTGCACCATGTGGCTTTTCGGGGGACAAAATTTACATAGTCATAGTAAGATTGGAAAATTGTCGATTTAAGTAAAAAATGTGATGTGACTATTGGGAAGATTAAACGGAAAATAAGAAAAGGGGAGTGGAGCAAAAAAGCTAAATCTGCATCTGTTATGATCAGAAGTGTAATAGACGATGTCTGAAAGTAATAAATCAAGGAAAACAGCATGAACTGCTATTACTGAGAAATAAGAAAAATTGAAAAGTCAAAAGTGGCTACCTCTAGGAGCAAAAATGAGGAAACAGAAAGAATGAAGTGGGGAGTCTGAGAGTTTTCATTGTAACTTTTCTAATATTGTATATTTACTTTTTGACAACCAGCTACAGTGTTTGCACTTTTCTATTGTGGTAAAGTATCCATAACATACAATTTACCATTTCGGCCATTTCTGAGCATACAGTTCAGGGGCACTGAGCACATTCACATTATTGTGCAACCATCACCACCAGCGTCTTCAGAACATTTCTGTCATCCCAAACCTGAACTTCAGACCCACCAAGTGCTGACTCTCCTAGTCCACCTTCCCCCAGCCCCTGGCAGCCACTAGTTTATTTCCTTCCTTTATAAATTTGACTAGTCTAGGTATTTCATATAAGTAGAATCATACAATATTTGTCCTTTGGCGATGCCTTATTTCACCTTACATCATGTCTTCAAGGTTCATCTCTGTTGTAGCATATGTCAGAATTTCCCTCTGTTTTAAGGCTGAATATTCAACATTGTATGTATCATTCACACCATGGTTTGTTTACCCATTCATCTGATGATGGACACATAGGTTGTTTCCACCTATTGGCTACTGAGAATAGTGCTGCAATGAACATTGGTGTGAACCTATCTGTTTGAGTGTCTGTTTTTCATTCTTTGGAGGACATAGCTAGATGTGGAATTGCTGTATCATAAGGTAATTCTGTTTCAGTTTTTGAGAAATTGCCATCCATTTTCCGCAGAGCTGCACCATTTTACATTCCCACCGGCAACTCTCAGTGTTCCAATTTCTCCACATCCTGGCCAACAGTAGGTATTTTCTGTTTTTGTTCATTTTGTCTTATTTTTATAATAGCCATCCTAATGGTGTGAAGCAGTATCTCATTCTCATTTTGACTTGCATTTTCCCAATGAGTAGCAATGCTGAGCATTTTTTGTGTACTTATTGGTCATTTGTAGATCTTGGGAGAAGTAACTATTCAAGTCTTTTGCCCATCTTATGAATTGGGTTGTTTGTTTGTCTTTGTTATTTTGCAATAAAAACAAAGAATTAATGCTAAAAGCAAGAGCCCAAAGCCAACAAATTGGGTTTCAAAGCAGGGACTTTTGGTAGGCCCTTGCGTAGATTCTTAAATGGGAGATAGGGGACTACTTACATTTTACCACAAACTGTTGAAGTCCCAGGCATTATCCAGATAAAATTAAAACATGTGTTACACCTTTATCTCAACAAAATCTATGCGTTTCTTTTCAAGGTCTCCCCACTGTTCTAATACACTCGTCCTAGAAAGTTGGCTAGTTTTTTTTTTTTTTTTTTTCTAAGCCTGCTGGGACACACTCTGGGGTTGGTCGTCCCTGAGAGACAGTGTTTTTTCACAAGCAAACTGCTAATTCATTGTGGTGAAAAATCCATTTCTACAAACTCATTATCTATTTCCAGTGCTATCTCTGCGTGTCACCTGTGTATTAGAAGAAACTTTAACTATCATAAACTAAAACTGTGACACAGAGCAGCTGATGGAAGTGGTGGCCCCACGAGATACAAACATGCGTTCGGGAGCAACTGCTCTTGTGACTCCACCTGGGGCAGAGTCTCCTTCCACGATGGCATCTGAAGGACGTTCAAAGGAAACGGTCACGTTATCATTGTTATTGCTTATTATGGGAATAACTGGTACTGCATACATCTTACGATTCCACTTACATGAAAAGTCCAGATTATGCAAATCCAGAGAGATAGAAAGTAGACTAGTGGTTGTCGGGTGGTGGTGGAGAGGAGAATGGGAGTGACTGCTAACAAGTGTGGGGTTTCTTATTTGGTGAGAAAGATGTTCTGGAACTAAGATGTGGTGATGGTTGTACAACCATTAGAATCCAGTAAAACCCACTAAATTGTACTCTTTAAATAGGTGAGTTGTATGGCGTGTGAATGATACCTCAAATAAAACTGCTACAGAAAGAAAGGAGTACCCACTAAATGATAATGTAATGGTTTTGGGCAAGTATGACTGTGGTGCCAAGTTTTATTTCTACTTCTCTGTTTTTATTCAAATTTCCCCTCTCTAAGGGGCAGCTGTTACTTCACCAACTGAAGCCCTGGAATCAGATAAACTCTGCTGGACTCAAATCCAAGCTCCTTCTGGATGACCTGGATAATATTGGGCAAGTCACTTAATTATTTTACAGTTGACTTTCCTCATGAAAAACTGGGGGAATAACTATCACATACCTCACAGGGTAGTTGTGAGAGTTTAATCAGAGAATGCTGTAAAGTGCTTAGATCAGAGCCAAGCACATCAGTAAGTGCTCAAGAAATATCAGCTGCCATTTTTGTTATTAAGAATGCAAGGTGGCAAACAAACTACTGCTAAATATTCTATGTAGGCCTTATATAACACTCCTGTAGGTGCTTTACATATTTTGACATATTTAGTCCTTACAACTGCCTTCTGAGGTAGGTACTCTCATGCCTCTTTTACAGATCAACATTTACTGTGGAATGGATGAACACTTGCCAGTGGCTTGTGGTCTGTATATTTTGCAGGAATTTAAAAGAGGTAAAGAGCATACAGAGCTGAGGCAATCAGGGAGGACTTCATGAAAGAAATGGCCTAGGAAGGAAAGGAATGTGAGCCCTGGGTCATCACACATGAGTAGGAAAGGATGGTGAAGACCTTGCAGGTAGAATGGATGACCAAAGAGGTGAAAAATATTAACATTTGTGCAGTGTGGGTGATGAGTACAGATTATGTGTTATATTACTCTGTACTGTTCTGCACCTTCGAAACAATTACTAACACTTTAAATATTTAATCACCATGTTTTGGAGCAATAAAACATTTTCTTTCCTTTAATCTTTGGTTTTCGTGTTTGTGTGTGTGTGTGTGTGTGTGTATGAAACATTTGCTGATTAGAAGAATGAGTAAGTGTCTTTACTCTTTCTGAAATAAACCTTAGTGTTTTATTTTCCTGTTTTAGTTAGTAGGCTTGGAGCTTTTTCCCCAAACAGATCTACCCCACCCCTTGTCACACTTGCATAATATTCACGATAGGGATGTTTCATGATTTAATTTCCCTATTGATGCCAATTTTCCACTATTAGAAGCATTGTTTGTAAACACTGTACTGTTGCTTGTGATCTTGCACGAGTATCCTAGTACAAGCCTTTTCATGCATTGTTACTTCTTGATAAAGAAGCAGAAATGTGGGTCATAAATCCTATTTTTTAAAAGTGAATTAAAAGGGGGTCAATGGGAAATCTCAGTTTTGTTGTAAACCAGTTTAGCTCTAAAAAATATCTTTTAAAAAAAGCAAATCAGAGACTTCGCAGGCTCGCGGCCCCACTCTGATGGCGTACCAGGAATCCAGGCAGTTTTCTCACGTAGTCAGGGTGGGAGCGTGGTGCACCGGTTCTGGTGCGCCCAAAAGGACGCAGAAGGCGTGGGGTGCTGCGAAGGCGGTTTAGGTGCAAGGGCACGACAACCCACTACCCTCACAGCACGCGTTCTGACCCCACCTACTGGCCCCTTTCATTGAAAAAAAAAAAAAAAAACAAAAAACCTCTTAGCGATCACGTGAAACAGGCATGCCACAATCGTGACGTCAAGCGGCGCGGACCAATGGGAGCCTCTGTTTATATTGCGGAGGGGGTGAGGGGAGGGACTCCGACATGTTCACGCCCCCGCACCCAGCCGGCCCTCCCGTCACCTCCGCGCGGCTCACTGGGTCAGGTCGTGAGCTCTCTGCTCGGGCGGGAGGCGGCGCGGCTCCACGCTGCTGGGAGGGCCCCGCCGGTCACTTGCTGCAGCCGCGTCTTCGCCAGCTTCCCTCGCCGCCCTTGGGGTGCTGTGCGGCTCTAGTCCCGGGCCGAAGCCGCCTGCCTCAGCGCCCGGAGGACATGCGGGAGAGAGAATGAGCCAGAGGGACACGCTGGTGCATCTGTTTGCCGGAGGGTACGGTCCGGGAGGGGCGTGTGGACTAAGGCCGAGGGGCTGAGCGGAGGCTGAGGGCCTTGGCCTGAGATGAGGGCGAGAGTGGGGAGGGGGGCTCTGGTCCGCAGGATGTGGGGATGCAGCTCTGGCGGGGAGGGATGAGAGAATGAAGCCGAGGAAAGACGTGAGGTTTCGGGCCTGCGGAGGTGGAGGAGACTGGGGCCTGATCCTTGAGCCTGAGGCGCGGCGGGCAGGGCTGGGGTCAACACTGGTCCCTGGGGCCAAGGCTCACCCAGGCCTCAAGCGGATTCCTAGCCGGTGTCCGAGATGCAGGCCTACGGGTGGAGTGTACTGCAGGCCTCACGTAGGCTACTTGGAGGGGAAGGGGAGAAGCGGCTGGGAAGTGCGGAGGCCGAGGACAAAATGGGCGCCGGGGCCGCCTCCTCCTTCCCTTCTTGCCGTGCGGGCTACGGGGTCTCCTCAAGTCGCTGGGGCCCCATCGCCTACTCCAGCATCCGATTTCTGGGCCCTACTCTGCCGGGGTGAGTCCTGGCACCAGATAGATTTTGGTATTTTCTCTCCCGCGGTAACTGTAGGATTCTAGCTCTTCGAAAATTTCCTTCGCGATCTTCTCCAGGTTACGAGGTGCGTTGCAAAGCGGCAGTGCCTTTGAGGTCAGATTCTGTTCACGAAAGCCCGCTCTCTGCTGCACCAATTGCTTTTACTTTGCTTAAAAGAGAAAAGTATGGGGGTAGGGAGAGGTTAAAAGCTTTGACGGTATTGCGTGCAAAGGATTAAGACTGAACCAAAGTCTTAGATTGCCAGTCTGAGTGGTACAGATATCTTATTGAGCCAGTTGAGGCTCCTTTTTAGGTTTGTTCCAAATTATTTGGAGAGTCGTCACAGTTTTAAGTTTAAGAGTTATCTGTAGGATCATCTGTAGGATCATAAAGTTATCAAAAATGGTGATAACTTGGCTATGGTGAATTATGCTGAGGCATTTATTTTTTGCCTATATGACCATATAAAGTCGCATCCCCTTAAGCTATAGTTTGTTTTTAAATCGACCTTTTTAAAGAGTATTACGGTAATACATACACAGTTATATTCACAGCGTTTTGATTTCAGTTAGATATATGGACTCTATTGCCAGCGATGACGTTACTTTACTTGGGTTGTTGGCACATTCATTTAACAAACATTTGCTGCACACCACTGTTCTGACATTAAAAATATTTCTTTTAATCCGTAATAACCAGTTTAGGCAAAGTTTGCTTTCCACATTGCTGACTTATTTACCAATAATCTTGGCAAATTAAATTATTTTTTTTAAAAACTCGTTAGCCATATAGATGTTGTAAAGATGCCTTGTTATGCAAATAATTGCATTCCCTCTTGTAATTACATCGCTAGCAAATGCCTGAAAGTTAGGAGAGACTGCACTACTCTGGCCACTATTTCCAGTGAAAAATGAACAACCCTTTGATTTTAATTGCTTCATCTGTAAAGTGGGAACTTGTACTATATGATTTCCAAGGCCTTTTTCTAGGTTCTATAACATTTCTATTACTCTGAATTTGAGATCTATACATCAGTTTTCTTAATAGTAAGGCACATTTATTTGAAATGTTTGCTCAATTGCACTAACTTCCTAGGTTGGATAGGATCATCAACCTTGTTTTTCATACATGTAAAGGCCCTTCTGGTTATTAGCCTTTTCTTTAAAAACAGGAATGGAGAGTTTTTGCTGCATCCAAACATAAATAGATTTGGGAACCCCTCCTCTCAGAAAGAGCCTGTGCAGGTTCTTTAGAATATTAAACAGAGATACTGGTATGTAGGGCCTGACACAAGACAGGTACTCAGTCTGGTAAGTTCCCTTCCTTTGCAATTCGACTTGATTTTACATTTGTAAGTGGCTGCGTAAGTCGCTCAATATAAAACCTGGCTTATCTGTTTTAGAAAAGCATTAGAACTAGGAAGGATGGTAAAAAACCCTCTGTTTAATCCCTTTTGAAATAGGGGAAAAAAATACTGAGGTGTGAAAAATTGACTTACCCAAGGTCAAACAGTTTTTCATACATGCAAATGAGAAGTAAATAATCTCAAGGGGGGGGATCAGGACAACTGTAATAGCATAATCAATAAAAATTTAATTTTAAAAATCTCTAAAGATTCTTCCAGCTCTATATTATATAAAATCAATTCTGTAGAATGTTCTGGAAGTCTTTATGCTAAGCATCATGGCCATGCAAATCAGGTTGTGTCAGTGACATTGTTCTTAATTGAAGATGTCTAATTTTTCCATATCTTACAGTGGCTTAGTCAGTTTTAGGATGTTCATCATAGAAAGCTAGATGTCATTATTTCTTTTATCCTGATAGAATTAAGTAAATGAGGAAATTTTATTTTTACTTTAATAATTAGAGAAAAGGAGGTTTTTTGGTTTTTTTGTTTGTTTTTAAGCTGTTTTCTTGGGCAAACGCAGCTATTGTTTGGATTAAATTATAAAACAGTATATTTTAAAAAAACTAAGTAACCTTTTACAGTGACATTTAATCTTAGGTTAAAAATTGTTTGAATGTGGAGCCTTTGCGTTGTTTTCCTGATAATTATAACAGTATCTGTTCAAGTATGTGTTCATCAGGACCTCAGAGAGATTTCTAATCTCTCTGTATCATTAAATCAGGAACATTTGAAGCAGACCGGCGCTGGACCTCAGGTCTGGGTGACATACTCACATGCATAACTCGTGCTTTCTTTAAGACACCCTTTGGCCCCATTATGTTTTCCCAGAGTTAATATTCAGAGTTTGTAAGGTCATTGGTTATGTTAATTGAGTTTTAGAGCCAACCCAGCAGTCTAGCCTGCAAAAGGATGTCAGTAAGTTTTAATTTTAGTTGTACTTTCAATAACACTATGTTTGCATATGGATATATAAAAATATGAAATATAGTTTTAAATTCTTTACTAGAACTACACATTGTCTAGTGCTGTGTCAGCAGTGCGCATCCACCGAGAGGCAGTTCGCTTCTCTCTTTTCTATTTGAGAGAGAGAATGTCTCTAACGGGAGGGCTGCACCTTCAGTACTAGAGTGGGTGAATGTTTTCCTTTGTAGTTCCTATGACAATAAGAGCTTAATACATGTAATGAGTAATGTCTTAGATTATCTAAAAAAACTTTGTTATAGAATTAATTAATCCATTTATTCATTAAGAAACTCCCACTTTGGGTGTCAGATATTGATTCTGCATAAATTTGTTACATTACTTAACCTGCTTCCTTGTAAAATGAGGGCAGAAATAGCATACTTAAAAGTATAATTAATGTGGTTTATTTCCACTTGATGTTTTTTATTAGCCTATTTTCAGATTTTTTAAAATTATATTTTACTGATTATGCTATTACAGTTGTCCCATTTCTCCCCCATCATTCCCCTCCACCCCGCACACCCCCTCCCACCCACATTCCCCCCCTTTAGTTCATGTCCATGTTTCATAAGTTCTTTAGCTTCTACTTTTCCCACACTATTCTTGCCCTCCCCCGTCTATTTTCTAACCACTGTCTAGGCTACTTATTCCCTGTGTCTTTTCCTCCTCTCTCCTCCTCCCACTCCCCTGTTGCAAACCTTCCATGTGATCTCCATTTCTGTGTTCCTGCTCCTGTTCTAGTGTTTGCTTAGTTTGCTTTTGTTTTAGGTGTGGTTGTTAATATCTGTGAGTTTGCCATCTTTTTACTGTCCTGTTTTTTTATCTTCTTTTTCTTAGATAAGTCCCTTTAACATTTCATATAATAAGGGCTTGGTGATCATGAACTCCTTTAACTTGACCTTATCTGAGAAGTGCTTTATCTTTCTTTCCATTCTAAATGAAAACTTTGCTGGATAGAGCAATCTTGGATGTAGGTCCTTAACTTTCATGACTTGGAATACTTCTTTCTAGCCCCTTCTTGCCTGTAAGGTCTCTTTTGAGAAATCAGCTGACAGTCTGATGGGAACTCCTTTGTAGGTGACCCTGTCTTTATCCCTTGATGCTTCTAGAATTCTCTCCTTCATTTTAATCTTGGCTAATGTAATTATGATGTGCCTTGGTGTGTTCCTCCTTGGGTCCACCTTCTTTGGGACTCCCTGAGCTTCCTGGACTTCCTGGAAGTCTATTTCCTTTGCCAGACTGGGGAAGTTCTCCTTTATTATTTGTTCAAATAAGTTTTTAACTTGTTGCTCTTCCTCTTCCCTTTCTGGTACCCCTATAATTCAGATGTTGGGACGTTTAAAGATGTCCTGGAGGTTCCTAAGCCTCTCCTCATTTTTTTGAATTCTTGTTTCTTCATTCTTTCCTGTTTGGTTGTTTCTTCCTTGTGGTCCACTCCATTGATTTGAGTCCCAGTTTTCCTCCCGTCACTATTGGTTCCCCATGTGTTTTTCTTCATTTCACTTATTGTAGCCTTCATTTGTTCATCTAATTTGCAGCCAAAATCAGTCAGTTCTGTGAGCTTCCTAATCACCAGAACTTTGAACTGTGCTTCTGATAGGTTGGCTACCAGTGCTTTGAGCTCTGCATCTGATAGGTTGACCACGTCCTGGTCACTCAGATGAATTAGCTCCAGGGTGCTGATCTGTTCTCCCCATTGAGCCATTTTTGGTTTTGGGGGTTTTTTTTGTTTTTGTTTTTGAGGGTTTTTTTGTTTTGTGGGTTTTTTTTTTTTTTTTTTTTTTTTTTTTTTTTTTTTTTTTTTTTTTTTTTGTCTGGTTGTTGCTATTACGTAGTGAGGGGCAGAGCCTTAGGTGTTCACCAGGGCTGGGCAGCCCAGTAACAGGTTGTGATGCTGGACGTGGGGGCGGGGTCTGAGAGGGAACAATGGCGCTTGCTCCATGCTCTCTCACTGATTCCAGTCCCTTCAGCCATTTTCCCCAAGCAAATTAGGCCCTTCCGGTGCTGATTTCCGTGTGAGTGGGCTTGTGTACATTCTAGGACCCTGTGGATCTCCCCAACAAACTCTCCTGTGAAGCTGGGACTCCCTCCCAGGACCTCAGCCCCTACAAGTGTTTTCAATGGGTGCTTTTAGGCTTCACTTCCCAGCGCTTGGGGCCCTGTGTCGCACAGTCTGTCTTGTTGCCTGTTTTCACCTGGTTTATCTGTGTGCGAATGTGTGTCCGCGGTCAGCCGCCTTTTGTGCACCCTGCTTGGCTTCCTTGCATTGGGCAACCGCCACCTGTGCGCCTGGGGTGGTCGGGACCACCAGCCACCATCTTATTGCGCCTTGACCCAACTCCGCCCCTCTTACCGGTCTGGGTGAATCGTTGTCGGACTTCTTTTTGTTGTTGTTGTCCTTAATCTTGGTTTTGAGAGGAGGCACAGCGTGTCTACCTACGCCTCCATCTTCCTATTTTCATAATTTTTACACCTTTTCTTGTCCCTCTTTTCCTTGTTAAAATGCATTCTTTCTGATAGATTACAAGACTATGGGAAGTTGCCTTCTCATGTTCTCGAAACTGTGTTTCTGTAACTGTATTAGTATAGTTACAGCTGTGTGAGTCATGGACGCCCGGAAATTCCAAAGACCCTTTCAGTTGACCCAGGGGTTAAAGGTTTTTTCTTTTCTTCTTAAGAATACTACTACCTCTAATTTACATGAACTAGAAAACACAGAATGGTTCAGTTATATTGCAGGGTATTAACATTGTTTAGTAGTTTGTGAGTAGGTTACTCCAGCTCCACATGTTTTCCTATTCCTTCCAAAATATAGGTAGCTGGAATATTGTTTCCATAGGAGAAAGCATATACGTGCATGTGTATACACACGCACACGCATATATATAGTTATTGTCATAAGAATACTAAGACATTTGCTTTTTCACTGTTGGCGTTTATACTAATGGTTCAAGAGCAGCGATGGGTAAGACTGCTGGTGCCTTACCGTACACCAAGGCACTACCATCAAATTGTACTGGTATTTGTTGACATTTGCAGTTTGAAACACCAATTTTATTTACAAATGTTTTCAAAGCAGTAAAATTAATTTTACTAAAATTTTCAAAAGTTAACATCTTTCTGTGTAACACAATGGGGAATATGAATAAAGTACTCCTACATACGAAAGTAGTTCTGTGGTGGTTTCGTTTCAAGCTGAACCAGCCTCTTTTTATGAGAACTGTTCTTACTTGAAAGAACATTGATAGATTGACTATTCAGACTTGACTGTTTGGCAGACATTTTTCTCAAGAAATGAAGGAAGTGGGCCGGTTGGTTCAAGGGAAACCACTGATAACATTTTCACCATCTGATAAAATGGGAGTTTTCAAGAAAAAATTACAGTTTTTGAAATCTTAGATTGACAGGAAATGTAATTTTTATATTGTAATAAAACATCAACTTCAGTACCTATTTTATACACATACATACACATATACACACACACACACAAGCAAAACACACAGCACTATTGTGCACCCAATCAGAATAGGTTTTGTCCATTTATAAATTACCTTGCATATTTAAAAAACAGATGTCCTGCTCCAGACATTCTTAGAAGGCAAAAATCAAAGAAATGTGTCTAACAACCATAGTCTTAGAATCCCAGTTCTTCTCCATGACCCACCCTTTCCTGAGCAGAATCCTGGGGTGCCTTGGTTTCCTCCTCTGGTCAGGCTAGTAAAAACTTCTTTAAAGCCAGGGAAACCGAAGATTCAGTGTTCCTCAGCTTGAGGCAGTCCCACTGGCGGGGTTCTGTGTTTGTGCGCACGACCTAGGGATTGATGACTCTTGGCGGCGAAATGGCTGAAACTGATCTGCCCGCTATTCCTGCTCAGTGAACAGTTTCTCTCTCCTCTCTTCTATCTCCTTCACCCCTCCCAAACTTCTTGTAATTTGGGTGGGGGAGAGCACTTAGGAAGGCCCCAGAGGTCTCTTCTTTCTTAGAATTATTTGCACTGATTTGTGTTTTGCTTTGTTTTTAACCAGTCTCTTTACATTGTGCCTGGCTTAAAAAAAAAAAAAAAAAATCCATTCTACGCAGCTTTTAGCCATTGTTTTACTCAAAGGATCATGGGCCCCTAAGTAGTTAGGATACCTGGCATGCCGGGATTTTTAAACAATTCTCATTCTCTAAAATCAGTGCACAATTGTATGATTACCTGGTTCGCTCAGCAGCCGTGGCCTTACTGTGTCTTTAAAATATATGACATCTGCCTATAAAACTTTAAAATGAACACTGACCCAAGTAGTTTCACTAAGAATATATAGTATCAGGTGCTCTAACCTGCATATATCAAAGGCATGGTGACATTGAATAGTTTTATTAGATTCTTAACCTTAGAAACTGCTCTATCTAGGTTTTTGATATTACAGGATAATGAACTAGGCTCTTCTGTCAAACTTGGCTGTTCTATCGTTAGAATTATTTGCATTTAGAGCAGAGGAGTGAGCAACTTTTAACTATAACTTTTTAATAGTAAAGCATCCAACTTAGTCTTTTTAAAGTTTAAAAAAATAAATTTTCCCATCGCTATTCATGCCCCCATACCCTGTTCTGCCTCCACACCCTGGCCCCACAGTCACCACACTGATGTCTGTGCCCTTGAGTTTTTATCTCTTTTTAAATTAAGTCCTTATTAGTAGCAAATTTATTGGTGACACGTTACACCTGATACTAACTCATCAGTCACATCACTGGATCAGAGGGGCTCAGGACCAATCAGAATGCAAGAAATAAAAATGAAGGCTTGCTTTAAGGTGCTTGCAATGGGAATCGTGAGGAGAAATATGAAAGGAACTTTTGAATGTAGAACCAGTGAGACTTGAGCAGTTGGATATCAGAAAGCCTCTGCATCTCTTTGTCTCAGTTGCTGCTGATGATTGATAGCCTTCAGTACCTCATACCTAGATAATTATGGGAGCTTCTTCACTTGCCCTCTTAAGAATTGTGTACATATAAGGTGTACAACATGCCTCTTGTACGCGCCCTGACCTGGAATCAAACCAGCGAACTTTTACTTCGCAGGACCATGCCCAACCAACTGAGCCACACTGGTCAGGGCATCTTTTCTAATTTTTTTTTTTTTTTTTTTAAGAGAGATTTTATTTATTTATTTTTAGAGGGGAAGGGAGGGAGAAGCAGGGAGAGAAATATCAGTTTGTTGCCTCTCGCACACCCCCAGGGGGGAACCTGGCCCACAACCCAGCATGTGCCCTGACTGGGAATCAGTCCCGTGACCTTTCAGGTCTCAGGCTGGGGCTCAGTCCACTCAGCCACACCAGCCAGGGCTATTGCTAAATTTTTAAAGTGTAATATTGGCTATGGAAATTGATGTTCATGATCAATTTGCTTATAAATAAAAAATATTTAAATCAGTGTTCATTGCTAAGGAACTTCCTTGTGGGGTGAGTGGAATAAGACATAATTTTAAATGTCATGATTTTTATATAGAATATTTTTAAAGGTAATTTCTAGTTTTTTCCATTACTTGTTTTATGATTTGCTTGGCTTAAGAGAATAATTGTGCAGCCCATGTCTTAACAAATTCATAAATGAGACAAGCAGTATATATATATAAAATATATTTTAGTTGTGCTTATATCCTTTTAGTTGTGAGGCTGTGAATGCATTGTCCTCGGCTGTCGGCTATTAGGTAGCACACTGTCTTAATCTTGCACTGAATTGACCAGCCCATAAAAATACCTGTACCCATAGCTATACAAGATGTGTAATAATGCAGAAAAACGTACTTTTTCCTCTACCATTTTTAGCTAAATTGCATCTAATTAGTACAGTGTTTCAAATTTTACAGCAACTCAGTGGATTATGAAATGCAGTTTGTGACCAGCATGTTTGTATGGAAAATTATACAATAATTAACAATAATACAAGAATAAGCTCTGTGTTTTGCATATTTAAAACTGTAAGCCTACTTATGCCTGCCCAGTATTCTGTGAAATGTTCAAGTGGCAATACTGATGTAAACTCTTCTCATGGGTTGAAGTCAAAGATTTACAAGCCACTGATAAAAGAGAAAGAGCTGGACTAAGAATCAGGAGATAACCTGGAACAAGTAATTTTCCATTTCAGGACTTTTGTTTCTTCACCTACAAAATAAGGAAGTTGGACCAGACACTGTCTTCTTTCTCTTAAATTCTATACAGTGTTCATTCATTCATTCATTCATTCAGCACATGAATGTTTGCTGTGTCGCAAGCATTATCAAAGGTTCTGGTTCATAGTAGTGTATAGAAATTGCTGCTTTCCTGATGCTTATATAGCATAAAGGGACACAAGAATAGAATAAGTATGTAAAATATTTAGTATGTTAAGTGGCATTTGGTGTTGGCTGAGCAAAGATAAGGAGATATGGTAGTAACCCATTCCCATATTCCAGATGGGAATTTTACAGGTAGAGGGAACAGCAAGAACAAAGGTCCTGAGGCAGGACCGTGCTTGGTGTATTAAGCTCAAGTACAGTAGTTAAGTTTGGGGGGAGTCAAAAGTTATACATGGATTTTGAACTACAAGGGCATGAGGAGGTTGGCACCTCTAAGCCCCACATTGTACCAGAGTCAACTGTAATTAATTACATAGGGCCATACCTGTGGCTGGAGTAGTGAGAAGGTGGATGGCAGGAGAAGAGGTTGGAGGGATCCATGAAGAGCAGATTGTGTAAGATCTTGCACACCATTGTGAGGATTTTGGCATTTATTCCGAATGACTAAGGATGTCTGGCAAATTTTGAGCACAGGAGTGACTGGTCTGACTTAAGTTTTTAATACAATCACTCTGACTACTGTATTGAAGATAAATTAGAGGAGCTGGGGCAAGGGTAGAAGCACAGAGGCACTAAACAAAAAGGTTAGTGGCACAGACCAAAACCAAAGGGGAAGTAGTGAGAAGTGGATGAGATTTGGGGTTTATTTCTAAGTTCTGAGTCAAAGACAGTTGCACACAATACACATCATTTTTTTCATGGGGTCCAATGAGTTCCAGAAGCGTGAATGACATTCTCCAGATGAAAACCCCTGCTGTTTTTTAAAAACACTGCTAAAATTTTGGTAAATTAAAACTAGAAAAAACCTTTTCAAAAGTTTTTTTTTAAGCTGCTGAAAAATAAAAACCCAACATTCCCCTGTTTCCCCCATATCTTCTTCCTAGTGGGGCCTTCTGTAAGACTTAGCTATTTCCTTTGAAATTTTCTTCAACTTTCTTTTCTGGTAGATGAGGACTTAGTTACAGTGTACCACTCTCTCTTTCCCTCTTCTTTTCCTCTCAATATGTAGTTATTTACATCACAGTTTTTTGTTAAATCAGTAGTCGATGCTTCCGTCATTGTGACAATATAAATATTGTCGACAGCACACTTAATATATTGTCCACTTCATTTTGAATAACTTCATTTTTCCCCCTAGAGTTGTTAATTGCCCATATTTTAAAATGTTTGCTTAGTTAGGTAAGTGCTTATGTTAATACTTGAATAGTTATTTTCATATGGTTAAATATATTTGTCTATTAGACTTTTTTGTTTCTCCCCCTGGAGATCTTTATTCCTCTGAACTCTGTCATCCAAATCCTACCTGGATTAGTTATTTTTCTAAGTCTTAGCATTTCACTGTTATCTTGGGACTCCATTCTCCCTCTCCTGGGTGCATTCATTCCCCCCTCCCCTATCCCCCCCCCCCATTTTATTGAAATATCATTGACACACAACACTGCATTAGTCTTAGGTGTACGGCATAATGATTTGATATATTCCCGCTCTTTCAGTTTACCCCCTCATGGAGCACATCCTTTAGTAGCTGTGTAAGAAAGGCTGCAAGATAGGAAATCTCTTGAATATTTCTTTATCTTATTTGACTAATTCTTGTGAGGTAGAAATTAAGCTCAGTTCTTTCTGGCTATCAAAGGTACTTGTATACAGTCAAAAAATGAAACATTTGAAAAACTGTTTAGCCTCCTAAAATAAAAAATATTACATTTTAGAACCTCGGCAAAGCCTCGATGGCCTGCATGTTTACTAACTAATGAATTTAGTAGATAAGTTTCGCTCTTTGCATTTTTTGCAGATGTGGTGGTACCGTGGGGGCTATTCTGACATGTCCACTGGAAGTTGTAAAAACACGGCTGCAGTCATCTTCTCTGACACTGTACATCTCTGAAGTTCAGCTGAACACCATGGCTGGAGCCAGCGTCAACCGAGTAGTATCTCCTGGACCCCTCCACTGCCTAAAGTGAGAGCGCAGTGTTCATGAATTTGTTTAAGTCTATTTTCTATTCTGTCGTATTTTCAAAGGTGTTTTATAAGCTTAATAGCAGATTACTCTCAATTATGTTCATTGAAAAACAATCATCCCTAATGGAGAGGAACACTTAGTTGGATATAAAATGTGTTACCTCTAAATTGCATGTATTTGGAATATTTTTGTATTTATTCCATGGGTTTATTATCTAAAACAATTATTATAGGTATTTTATTTTGAATTAAGTAAGTGTATCCAATTAATATCAGTCTGTGACTTTTATATAACCTAAACAATAATTAAGATTTAAAGCAGACTTCTACTGATTTTAAAATGGGATGCAGTGTTTGATATTTCTTGATGCTTTAAAAAAGTTTGTTTTTACTTTTTATCATACTTCATTATGTTACAAATTGAATTTGAAATTTCAAAATTATTGAAATTAGATTTTGTATGTTTAAATTTAGGTATGTAACTGAATGCCTTGCCTGCCTGCCTTATCAGCTCACTTAGGACATAATCTGTTTGCACTTAGTTCAGTAGTGTTTATTTTGTAGTAGCAAATAAACTCATACTGTGTGTTTACCTTCTTCACTAAAAGATTTTATCAGTCTCTTCTTTTTTTAAACTTACCTAAGTACATGAAGAGGTGGAATAAAATTGTTAAGAATTTTGGATTAAAATGTCATATATAAATACTTCTATCGGATTACTAATGGAGTATTTTAACGTGATTTTGACGTTCATTACTGCTGATTACCTCTCCTTGAAGTTCTCCCTTTGACTTTTGTGACAATACTATATTTTTTTATTCTGTTTTTCAGTGATTCTGCTTTTTCTGAATATCCTCAGAGGAACTACAGGACCCTCTGGCCTCTGCTTTAATTTCTCACTTTTTCAGGCCCTGTTATATGAGTCAATTGCAAATGTGTATAAATATATTATATATATACACTTTTGAGATTTTATTTATGTTTAGACAGAGGGGAAGGGAGGGAAAAGACGGCGGGGGGGAGAGAAACATCAGTGTGTGGTTGCCTCTCGAGTGCCCCCTACTGGGGACCTGTCCCACAACCCAGGCACGTGCCCTGACTGGGAATTGAACCAGCAACCCTTTGGTTCGCAGACCAGCACTCAATCCACTGAGCCACACCAGCCAGGGTGGAACTCGTCGCATTTGGACGAGAAAAAAATGTTTCAGCACTTGTTCAGGAATCATTGCACTTGCTAGAACTTGTATGAGTCACGACACTGCCCCGTAAGAGAAAATGTCTTATGGGAAAAATCATTTGGTACTTGTCGGTTTCAGCACTTACCACAAATTACAGAACAAGTTAATGATGAGAGTACCAATGGCCACTGTATTTTGAGGCCGGATCAGAGAAATTTGCATTTTAAGCAAGTGCTTATGACTGTGAGCTAGGTACTCTTTAAGCTTTTTTATATATTAACTTAGTTATTCCTCATAGTAACTCCCAAAAAGAAGTACTGTTTACTGCTGATGAAAATAAGGATAAGAGAAAAGCTGTTACTTTATGTTTACACAGCTTGTCAGTTAACCAGAATTGGGCTTCATATTGAGAAGTCTGGCCTCACAAGTCAAATCCTTAATTAACCATTATGCTCAGTGGCCCTTCAAGACATCATTCTTACACATCTAGATTGAGAGCCACTGGCCCAGTTCGTTAACTCTAAATTAAATATCTGCTGTACCACAATCTCTGTTTCTCCTCACCTCCAAAACTTAAACAATATTTTTCTCTTTCAGGGTGATCTTGGAAAAAGAAGGGCCTCGTTCCTTGTTTAGAGGATTAGGCCCCAATTTAGTGGGGGTAGCTCCTTCCAGGTAAAAAAAAATTTTTTTTAAGTAAAATTGTCTCAGTCTTTTCTTGTTTCAAACTTAATGAGGGGAGATGCTGAAGTCAAGGTGGTAAGGATAAAGCACGGTGGTGTAACAAACAGGTATCGGTAGCGTCTGAAAAGGGTGAGCAGGTTGCACCATACGGAGGTGCAGCAGAACCCTGCGAGATCACTGAAGCAGTTACGGCACCAGGTTTAAAAGGCAAAGAACAGACTTAAAGGAATTAGCTAAAGAAAGGGGAAGACCTGGATCTCTAGAACTAGCCCTGTATTTAGGTTTAGGGGACAAAGTAAACAGATAGAATGGTTTCAGTCTCTGTTAAAAAAACCTGAAAAGGCCTTAATACATTAATTTATCATTTTCCTTCGATATGTTTTTACCTTAGAGTGACTTCTTCCCTGACAGAACACTGCAGTTTTCACATTCAGACTGAAAATGCATGCCCAGCCTTCTGCATCCAAACAGTGTACCAGATCCATTCTCGCTATGTATTGGGTTTTGACTTCTTATGGCTGATTTTCTCTTAAAAAATTATCCAAAATTTCAACCTATTTATAAAGACTTAAAAAAAAAAAATGTGTAGCGTAAAGCTTGGAATTCTGCCTTAAATGCATCGCCTGTTCCTCACCCAGTGCAGTGCTCCTTCCCACACATGCTCTTCTCCTTACACAAAACAATCATAAATAACGTGGCATAGTCTTTCTTTAATTTTTTCTGGCTTATCATGTACATAACGTGTATAATATGGAGACTTCTTTACATAAATTGAGTGTTACTAAAAATATTTGCCCAATTTGTCTTGTAGCCATTTCCCATGAAAATATGTAGAGTTTTTTAACGACTATTCCATCATTATTAAGCATTTTTTATTGATAAACCTTTAGATTTATTTTCAGATTTTTGATCTTAAAAACAATGGTTTTGTGAACTTCATGGTACTCTTATCTTTGAGTACTTAAATTAGCATATTTTTTAGGATAGTTACCTAAAAGTAGAATTTTTAGATAAAGGGTATATCACATTAAAAATAAATGAATAATTGCTCATCAGTCTTCTGAAAAGGCATTCCATATTTACTCTCAGTTAGTAAATTACTTGCTATTTATCCATGTATTACCAATGTTGACTACTATTTTATTTGTCTTTACTTGCCAAATAGACTAAGCATGATTTTTCACTACTTTAACATACATTTGTTTAATTTTTGGTGCATTCACACTCTCCTCACATTGTGTATCTCTTCTCTGAATTACCTATATATACACACAAAGTCTGTCCAGGAGGTATCCAGCCACGTAATGTGAAAAATAGAGACATTTAATGAAGACGGTACATTATACCTGGGACCTCACATAGTTCTCCAACTCACCATCAGCTGCCTGATTGTATTTTCCTGAATCTCATTGATGGTCTGAACTCTCTTCCCTTTCAAAGGTGATTTTAATTTTAGGAAAAGCCAGAAGTCACAGGCTGCCAGGTGACTTGAGGGGGTGAGATACCTGGGTGATTTGATGTTTTGCCAAAAAGAACTCTGCGTGAGACGTGATGTATGAGCGCGTGCATTGTCGTGATGAAGTTGCCAATCACCAGTTGCCCATAGCTGCAGCCTTCTGAATCATCTGAAGTTTCCATGGAGGAATTTTCAAGTTTAATGCAAAATTTCTTGCAGATTTGTTGCTCTACTTGCACAGTCATTTTTGAATGTGACAGCCACACAGTACACATGCTAACTCAATGGCATCTACCACCCCCACTGATTAGTTCAGTGAAGTTGTCATTGTTCACACATGCACATTGCAGTCCACTCTCCTTGGCTGCCAGGTTACATCGATGTCACAGAAACTGTTCTTGTTACACATTAACAATGGCTGGACTTTTTCCTGGACAGACCTTGTATAGTTTGATCAGTTGGGTCAGTTTTATCTTTCTGTCCTCACTCCCCCTCCCAACAAAAATCTCTGTAAGTGTTCGGACCATATTTCCTTAATTCAAGTATATTTAATTTAGCCTTAATGTTACATAAGCATTTTGGTCTTACTCATTTCATGTATTTTCAAAATTTTGCACAAATACTTTTAGTTATAGTTTGCTCTAAAAATATTGGGGCAGGTTGAAGAGGGTGTCTGAGGAACTTTACATTTGAATTTGTCTTTCTTAATGAATCGGTACGGAATGTACATCAGGGTCCTTGTGCAAAAGTGGGAATTAACCTGATGCGTTACATGAGTATAGACAGCTAAGACTTTGTGTATGCTTTTAGATTATTCTGAAATTATAGTGCTTAATTTACATGTCATTTAAATCTTATAAATTAAGCAACATGCTTATTGATAAAATTTAAATCTTTATTTTAGAGCAATATACTTCGCTGCTTATTCAAACTGCAAGGAAAAGTTGAATGATATATTTGATCCTGATTCTACCCAGGTACACATGATTTCAGCAGCAATGGCAGGTATGAATATATAATGTTAAAAAAAATTTTTCTGAAGTCTAGAGACTTAATATTGAATTTTGATTAATTTGTGAAATTAAGACAATGTGCTTCTCATTGATTGGCATCCACAGACATGTATTACACAGTAAATTTGGTCAGGAGGTATATGTGAGAGCTGTTGTCAGTTGGTATTTGGTAAAGGAGTGTGATAGCATGCAGGTGATAAAGTGTTTAATTTACATTGTATTGTGTAGTTTGCTGAATATTTAGTCATTACTTTTAACAAGTTTTAAGAATCCAACCATAATTACACTCTCAGTAAGTTACGGAGCTGTAATTTATTCTTCTCTCCTCAGTTTCTGTTAGTGCCTTTTCCTTTTTGCTGCATGTTTTGGCTTCTGTCTGAAATGTGCCAGCAGTTCTTGGTAAAGTATTCATTTTGTCCTGTGCTCAAAATGCTGAAATTTTTGTGAGTGATACCTTACTGGTAATTCAGAGTTACTGTAACGTATGTGTTTTGAGAAACACATTTAGCATTTCATGTAAATGACACTGAATAGCACTTGAAACTTAGGCACTGGCTATGTGTACATGCTTGCTATAGAAATGTTTCCAGGAGTAATTCTGTCATTATTAAGTATATATGATTCTCAATTAAAACAACCAGTCCTGGGCCTCTCCACCCTGACTTAAAGATAAACTGGTAGATTGGTTGTCCAGTCTGGTTCAGAAATCATTTTTTGCTCTGCATGTTAGACCAAGCCATGAGCTTTGGTTCTCAATAGAAAATTCTCTACAGTTTTCTGAGATGTGTTGCATATTGAACCATGCCTGACATGTCTAAATTATGCTGTGACTTTATAAAGCAAGTTATATTTACTTTTTCCACTTGTTGATCAATTGTCAATTGTATGCTTAACAATGCGTGCCTTAAACTGTTAACCATTTTCTGTTTAGAAATAAATTGGATCAATTTGAACCACATACTTAACGAACTAAGTGTAAGTTTGAAATACTAATTTCTGAAAGGTCAATTGCCATGTAATAAATCTAGCTGATTCTAGCATATATACCTTACAAAATATTTTCAAAGCTTTATATAGTTAGTAATTGTTGACTAACTCATTGAAGTTTTAAAGTTGGCAGAGAAAACCTCAAAGAGCAAGGTGGTAAAATACTCTTATTTATCCGTGTGGAGAGATCTTGGGAAAGTTAAGTAATTTATGTGAACCTTCATTACCTTACCCTTAGATTGAGTAGGTTGCTTTACATAGGTTTGGATCTTTAGAATTAGTTCTTCAGTACCATAGAGGTCATCTAGTTAGTTACAACTAGAATTATTTTTAACGTACTTTTACAGATGTTGAATACCAATTTTCCCTCTGCACATTCAGTGGGTATAAAGTAAAAATAGCTAATATTAAAGTATAGAATCTTTACATATTTCTGGATTACCAGTATTTAAGCATTTTTGTTTTTTAACCCCAGAAAATTACAAAGGAATGTTAATCTTTCTTTTTTGAAAGAATTAAAATCAAGACAGTAGACAAGCAATAATTTGAAGTGGAGGATAGTTGTTATATATTCAGTATTGCAAATTTAGAGTTTCAGAATATCTTAATTACCTACCACTGGAACATTTTTTCATTAGAATGTAGTATCAGAATTTATTATTATATTTGTATCACATTGCAAAGAATTTCAGTGGAATTGTTATTTTGTATGTTTTTCCCCAAATATGTACAAGCATTAAGCTTTGTCTGTTTTTACCTAAACATTGATACTGTTTCCCAAGTTGAATTCTTTCAATTTTGGTTAATTGATAGTCTTTTTCAGAGGTTATTGCACTATACACTTACTGTGTAATTTGGAAATACTTCAGTGTGTTTGTGGTGACATTTTTTCTAAGAATTGTGCTTTGAGTTTTCTTGCACTGTTTATGAACATTAACATTTAGCTTTGCAGTTTTTATACATAACTACGTGGCTGGTGAAACTGAGTCCTGTGCAGACTCACTAAGGTAGCCTTTTGCCTCCTTCATTCTTGAAACAATCTAAGCCAGATTACTCTGGTTTTTCTTCAGGATCATATGTAGAGGTCTTAAAAATATGAATTGGGGTGCAAAGTGCTTAAAGGAAATCATGTGAAAAATTGTTTTTGAACTAACCATTCAAAAAAAACTGCTAACCTTGTCACTTTAGTATCAAAAAAACACACTAAATAAAAGTACTCCATTAATTATATAGCATGCTATATTTTGCTACATCAAGCAGCACACACATTAAGGATTTAATAAAATATTTTGTACATAATTCTTATTTCAAGTAACCTCTCAATTCAGTTATATTTTGTATTTTATCCATATATATTGGAGTGTTTAGATACTAAGTCCTTTTAATTACAAGGACACTTGAAGTAGATTTTATTTTTATTTGTTGTAGTGTTTCAAGGGAATACAAAAGAATTTTGAGCCCTGAATTTGAACTCTCAATTTTCATGCATTAAAAATTTTATTCAACTGTGAGACTATTTAATCAAATTAAGTAATGTTGACTCTTTATGCTTTGCCTGCCTTTTTCCCCCCTACGTATGACCTTTGTCAGAGTAAGAGAAACTTAGCTATTGAGGGTATTTGTGTTTTTATTTAAATGAACTTGCATATCCCTCTGTATATACCTATACACAGCTAGGTATACAAAAAATAAAAGTAAGGGTTTTTTTTTTAATTTCTTTGAATTTTTTTTTTACATTTATTTATTTTTAGAAAGGGGAGAAGGGAGGGAGAAAGCAGGAGACAAACATCAATGCGAAAGAGAAACGTTGATCGGTTGTTTCTCGCATGTGCCCCGACTGGGGACTGCATCTGCAACCCACTCGTGTGCCCTGACCAGGAATTGAACCTGAACCGGCGACCTTTCTCTTTGTGGGATGACGCCTAAGCAGCTGAGCCACACTGGTCAGGGCTTTTTCTTTTTTAATAGTAATTCTCAATTTTTTAAAGTTTTTATCTAGAATATGCATATACTTTTATACACAGCATTACAGATTTTAAAGAAATAACTTGTGACTTTTATTGGATTATATATTCAAACAGTTACTGCTCAATTTTTAAAATACACATAATTGTTAAATATTTACTACTTTAACTAGTAGGTTTTATTTATAGCATTCACTGTTAATTTTTCAAGATATATTTTCCTGTTTGACTTAAAATTCATTATTAAAGGTTAAGTTTTTGAGTGAAAATTTAAATAGGAATTTTGTCTTGCATATACAAAATATTTTTTTAATATTTTATTTGTCCATGGCAATTCATTGACCCAGACTGATGGTTGGACAGATGCTTTGTGTGTTTATATGTAAACATTCTTCCTGTTTTTTGTTTTGTAGAACACAAGAAATTAAATACAAAATAACCCAAAATATTCCATAAAAATGGATGTGCAATATTACTGGCCATAGTGCAAAAGGTGAAAGGTACTACTGTAGCAACATATACTATAATTTATTTCATTAAAAAAACTATAAATATTTACTAAGTGAAATTACTTGAATTTTTTTTTTAAAGATTTCCTAAATAGTCTTATTGTTGTGATTTCAGTTTCGATCATGGTAGATGGTAACAGTAGGAAAATATATTCTTAGATTCCCCTCTGACAAGGTTAGCATTTTTTTTCTTTAAGGCAAAACTGGTCTTCTTTTAGGTAAGTATTTGGACTCTGAACTGCTGCAGATGGCAGAATTTTCAGTACTCGTTGCATTTTTTTAAAAAAATTTATGACCCGTTCTGATATTCCTTTTTTTTAATAACTTAAAATTTTCAAAAAAAGTTAGATCTCACCGTAAATATTTCTCAAATCCTTCCAGTGGGATTCATTTTGTACACATGTTTCTGATGAGGTGACTGCTTGTTGTTATGATACAGAAAAGCCTGTGTCTATTTTAGGCATTTACTGTACATTTCTCCCGAGAAAAGAGTGAGATCGTGTCATCTCATGCTCCCCATCCGCAGGTCACTCCTGTAGAAATATGGACTAACTTAAACCTCGTGAGTACTGATCTGAGCATCTCTTGCAGCCTCTAGTTATAAGAAACACCCCCTGGGATTTATAATAGCATTGGAATTAATAGAAGGCGGGAAATGAACTTTTATTTCCAGAATTTGTGTGTGCATTTTCTGAATATTTTATGGAATTTCAATTCTGCTCCCTTTATAATATTCCTTCTAGAAGGATGGATAGGCTAGCTTTTCAGTCATCATGTAATAAAAGCCTGGGGTTCTCAGCTTGGTCATCATAGTTTTGACCACCAAAGAATTTGATAACAGTATTTAAGATATACATAGTTGTAACTGGTGGTACAGTATCCTACGACTTTGGGAAAAAATAGTACTGTGTGCTTAGCATAACATATTTTAAAAATCTAATACAGTGCTTTCTGTTTTCTTGTCTGTTGATACTTGGCTTTTTCCTACTCTTGCAAAAACATCGATCTTAATACCTACCATTACTTTCCAAATAAATACAAGATAAGAATATATACAATTTTTGCTGTTTTGTTTTAATTATTTTTAGTAGTGTTAACATATTTTCCCTTAGAAAGTTAGGTGGACTTTGTTCTTACTAAAGAAGTTAATTGAAATTTTGAAAATACTAAAAATGCAATACTACAGGTATCACTCACTTAATGAAATAGACATTTTCAGCAAATTTAGTATATGCAGGATTTCTGTTAATCTGGTTTTTAATTGATTTATGTCAGCGATTTTCAACCAGTGTGCCACAAGAATTTTTAAAACATGCAATATCTGACTCTAGTCAGGGGCACTGACCTCTTTTCCCTTAGATTGTCAGGTTAAAAAATGACAGCTAACATCGCAATAGATGTCTGGTGTGGATGAATCAAAATTATTCCTATTTTCTTTTGTCAGATCAGCAAAAAATATATTTTTGGTGTGCCACAGAATGTTAATAATTAGTTTATGTGTGCCTTGAAGTGGAAAAGGTTGAAAATTGCTGGTTTATGTTATTAAATAGAGTCTTAGATAAAGCAGAACTTTAAAAATTGTATTTTAAAAGTTTTTTTAAAACTTTCTAATAAAAGACTAACCATATTACTATTTGGCCAATGTGTTGCCACTTTGCTTTATCTGACAGTGGAGCAACATTGATTTTTAACTTATAAATAGATTGTTCATATGCTGCTAAATCAGTTTTAATGTTTAACAGGGTGTTTAGAATGTTGCTATGAATTAGCATATTAGCAAAAGTCACAAAATTTAAATGCCAAAATAAAAAGTGATTAGAAATTTGTAAATTTCAGGGGCACCATTCCCAGTATTTTTGTGTATATTTTTCATAGTAAAAATAGAAAATGTTTAGCTTTGGCTGTTTGTCTACTTCAAATTGCCTTACCATATATTATAATTATAAATTTGTGATACTTTTTTGTTTCTTCTCACTTGAAATAATAGATTATATTTTTCTAGATTTAGTCACCCTAATAATGTGTACTTTGTTTTTTGAAGTATCTTTGGTAAAATAAGACCAACAGCTAAACGCCTGTGTATTATTTCTCAGTTCTTTAACCTAATGCTTTGCTGGCAGCTAGGATAGTGTCTTTCTTAAGAGCCAGTTTATTGGGGAAGACGAGCCAAAACAACTGTAGTGAGCACAGGTTTCTGATACTAGCAGTTATATAGGGTTTAGCTGACAGCATTCTCTCACCTGGATTTGTGTTCTGTTCCATAGATTAATGCGTGTCTGGAAATGAATTTTAGTTAAGTGAGAAATACCTGTTGTTTGCATCCTGTCATTGTTTAATATGTACAGAGAATAATTAAACCTATACTTTCATGGATATTTTGGAATTTCATTTTTAACAATATAAATATTTATTGTAATATTTTATAGTTTACATATCTGGGGGGTTTTTCAGCCTCTAATTGAGGAATTTTGTGACTTGGAAGGGTATTAGGCTTAGGGCACTAAGTTTATATTTTTAGAAGTAGAATGTAATTATTTTTTTAAAAATTTGGTGCTTCTTTTCTAATAAAGTATAAGAAATTGAATGAGATTTTTACTTGGACAGGCTGTTTTGTTTTGTTTTTTTAGTTTAATATAAGAATTTCCTGTTTTAGCTTTTCAAAATTAATAAAACTTTTTAATTTTCACAGAATAATAAAAACCATTGGGAGTAATATAGACTATTTTGTTGGTTTGTCTGCTTAGCAGCTTTTCACTAATAAACCCCTAATATCGCAGTATGTACATTTATCTAATTTTTCAAATATTTAAAAATAAAGAATTATTAAGGATATGACCAGAATACTGATTTCTGGTTCATATTAGCTTTAAAATAAAATTTGAATATCTTTAGTTTGACTTTTACTTTTAAAAAATGATGTTTAAGAGAAGAAAAATACATATATACCCTATAACTTTATTCTCAATTAAAATAGGCCACGTAAGAGAAATCCTTTCCAAACATAATATTTAAACCGATCTGACAGTTTCATGTTTTTCTTATCTCTTTCCTGTTACCAAAGTATGTGCATGAAAAGAACCTTATTTAAAAATGTTCCTGACAACCTATCCAACACTTTAAATTTTTATTATTGAGTACTGATACTTAGAAAATCATTGGTCCCATTTTAGTTTTTTACATATGTATGTAGTATTAAAAGCATTTACAAGAAAAGGAGACTGTATTACCATCACAGGATGATTAAAGGAATTACAAATCAAACTTAGTTCATTTATCTTGCTTGACAGACTCGATGCGAGCATTTCTACAGTCAGAGCGGTGACCTAGGGAGTCAAGTTTGAGTTAACTAATTATCTAACCGTTATAGAAAGGAAAAGGACCTGTGAAACTGAATTTCACTTTGTATACAATGTAATAAAGTTACTTTGCATTTGTCCCCTAATATGCACCATAGCATTTTTGTTTCTGAAAGTAGTTTACTCGTATTAAATGTGTTGGTTATAGTCCACCTGTCTAAAAATAATGTGCTTGACCTGCTAATATTTGATAGAAAGTATTACTTCAGTTTTAAAGTAAACTAGAGGTACCTCTACCCTGAGTTTCTCTCTTCAGTGTTTATAAAAGTGATAGGGGAGTTCCCATTGTAACTTTTTGAACTTTTGAGTTTTTGTATGTTTTAAATGGTGAGAAATAGATTTGTCCTGTTAATCCTAACAGAAACCTTACCTCTTTGATACCATTACTTAACAGTATTAAGTGTATGTTTATGTAAAGTATTTATAAGGCCAAACAACAGTCCTTTCTGTTATATAATCAGCTTAATACCTACTATTAGTAAATGTTGACATTATAGAATCCATTTTGAACATAGTAGTTTGTGATGTTAATTGGACCCCAAATAGTAGTTGTAGAGTTTGCATGCTAGAAAGCCCTAGAGTTACACAATTTTTGTGTGTTTGTCTATAGTAATGGGTTTCTGAATTTAGTTAGAGAGTAGAGGACATCCTAGAGGATAGCCTAAATATATTGGGAGAGGAATTTATATATAGTCAGATTTTGCTCTTAAAAGATTATCTTTTAGCTACTGTGGTCAGAATTTGAAAATGTAGATTGGAAATAAAATACCAATGTTCATGTTTGTATGGATCTATAAAATAGAAGTGTTAAGCATATATCAGTTAATACATTAAATACTTATACTCATGTTCTTTAACATAGATTTATATAATTTTATAACCCTTAAAGTTAATAGTGTGTTTATTCTTACCAGAGTTCATTTTAAACATATTTGTTTAGGTTTTACTGCAATCACAGCAACCAACCCCATTTGGCTTGTAAAGACTCGGTTACAGCTTGATGCAAGGTATGTTATTTCACTGATAGTTTCCACTAATTTTTTTCTGTAAACTGTTGTTAGTGAGATTTCAGTGTCTCCTTTTTTGCTGCTGACTTATTTTATTTTGCTTTTTTTTTTTAAAGAACCTTGGGTCCACCATCAGAAGCAAAAGTGATACAGTGGTTGGCAGGAAGAGACTTTTCAGGGAAGAGAGTGTATTGTGTGTTGTGTTTTTAAGTAAAAGAAGAGAGAAGGGTTATATTAACTTAGCCCAGTAAATGATACTTCTCCTACATGGTGATTATAATCAGCCTCTCAACAGCTATAAATAACCCACTTGATCAACTTAGTCTACGACTAAATCTTTGAGGATCATTGCTCAAATCCAGTAGCTTTATATACAGAAAGTCCTGGCATAGGATTTTGCTTTCCTTTATTCGTAGACTTCATCTGTTACCGCTGGCAACTTTGTGCTAGCACGATTCATTCATTCAATAAATCTATATTGAGCTGGCACTGATAGGTTCTAGAGATATACCAGGAAACGGTGGTGACCAACTTTAAATGGAATAGTCAAGGAATGGCTTTTTGAGCCCATTTTAAGCAGAGGCAACAGTAGGTACAAACCATGCAGGTTCTAAGTTTCAGGCATGTTCTGGAATCTGAAAAAAAGTCCAGAAGCAGTGCAGCTTAGTCTTCGCCTCTCAAGTCCTGTTGACCTTTAGAACAAAGGATCGGAAAAAGCGAATACAATTAAGTAGGGAGATGATCCTATCTGGTGTATAATAATAATAATGTTAAAGTTTTGAAACTGATTTGGCCTTTCAGTCTGCAGTAGACTATGCATAACAAATGTCCACTATTTTTATATTTTAGGGTTTGAGAAGTAGTGTTATATCTTATAGACTATAAATAAAACCGATCTATGAAATTATTAACAATTATGCCTGCTTACATATCCATTTTCCACAATCTGTCATGGTGAACTGTATTGTTTGGAGACTTGAAATGTCTAATTCTTCTTTCATCTGGAATAATTTTTAATGAAATCTTAAGTGTTTTAGCAAAATTCAGTTTATTTCTTTAAAGCCAAAGATCTGAAAGGTAATAGTGGTGAGTTAAAACAAACCAAAGGTTAAACTGTGAGGTGCCAGTCTATATTAAACCATTATAAACTACCAGTGATATTCTTCACTATGTTACAGGGTAGATTTGTAGGGGATCCAGGAAAAGCATGGCTTAAAATTCTTTAATATTATTATTATTTTACTTATAATTGTAACACAAGTCAACATACCTCCTCAGGCTTGGGATTATGGAATGGAATGTGTTGGGGGAATCACGAAACATTGATTTAAAGATGCCAATTTATAACACTGAAATCAAAACAGGGCTAACCTGTTTGTTTGTGCATTACCTGTTGGGACTGGCGGCTCTTTTAATTTTGTAAGGAAAGATCATATGGCAGAAACTCATTTCAGTTGCTTACGTGGGTTATTCATCTAAGAAAGTATTTATTTAGTGTCATTAGTTGAAGACAGTCCTTAGTTCATAAAACTGGAGGAATCTGTAGGTTTCAGGTAGTTCGTCTTAATTGTGGTTTTATGTAAGAAACAGGTTTTGTATGATTTATAAACAGGTAAATTCTTTCCCTGTGGGTAGCATTTAAACCCATTTCTTATATGTGGAGTTCTACTGGGGGGAATCATAGTGTAAATATTTTTACAAACTCAGAATTATATACTTAGAAGAATAGAAGCTGCACCCTTCAGTGGCAGCACTAAGAACATTTGCTTGGGCCCAGTATTTAGTAAATTCTTGGTAACTGTAGAGGTCCTCATCCATGACTCATTAGGATACTGCAGTGAAAGATAAGGCCATGACCTTCGAAGGTTCATAGGGAATTCATCTTAAATGTACACAGAAATTAGATTGATCCTGTTCCCTGCTTTTGTGATGGACCTATTATCATCAGTGTCTAAATCATTTTTTTTAATGTTATTAAATGAGAAACCTCAACTTAGACCTGGATTTAATATAATGCACCTTTTGTTCATTGTCATCTTGAGCTGCAGCCACAGTGTATTTGGACTAAACTATTTCGTTCCTTATGCCTGTCATGTACCACCTTCAGTGAGGCCATCAAACTGAAAAGTCGGTGTAGTGTGTTTGCATTTAGTAAAACAAACTACTTACATGTTAACCATCTGATACGACAAATTTGGAGCAAAAGAATACGAAATCTAAAATGAATGTTTTAAAAATCTGATTTCAGTGTTTCTTTGAGTTAAAGGGAATCATTCTTTATATTAGAGTGGCATATTTCTACTATATTTTATTTATCTTAAAACCCGTTCTACTTTATTTACCTTAAAAAGATTTTTTTTATTTTCCTTTACAGGAACCGTGGGGAAAAGCGAATGGGCGCTTTCGAATGTGTTCGTAAAGTGTATCAGGCAGATGGACTTAGAGGATTTTATAGGGGCATGTCTGCTTCATATGCTGGCATATCAGAGACTGTTATCCATTTTGTTATTTATGAAAGTATTAAGCAAAAACTACTGGAATATAAGATTGCTTCTACAATGGAAAGTGATGAAGAGTCTGTAAAGGACGCATCAGATTTTATGGGAATGATGCTGGCTGCCGCCACCTCAAAAACTTGTGCCACAAGTATAGCGTATCCACACGGTAAGAGAAGTTGAGCTTTACAGGGACTATTCTGTTAATTCAGAACTGCTGCTTCACCCCAGCCAATAGCCTACTTACTATTTATAATTTTACTGAATTTCAATATAACAAAATTAAGTTCTTAGCAGTTAATCATAATGGAATTAAATCTGTGTAAGTAGTGTCAAGCAATTTTCATAGATCCGTATGTGTTATAGTAGTTGGTGGTGATTCAGCTTGAGCTCTGGGCAGATTTTAACCCAGACTCAGTCAGATTGGGCAAGTTTCTGGGGCTTTTTTCCAGTATGGATGTAAGTGTTACATATATTTTATAGGTGTGTAGATACATTATATACATTACTGCTAGTCTATATAAGAACCCTGCAAAGCCTGTGCATGCTAGAACATGACCAGAACCGTCTTCATTTTTGAGAGGGAAACGAGAAGCGTTTAAGTGACTTGCTCAAGGCCGTATAGTGTACTCAGCGATGGACCCCAAATTTGAATTGAAGTCTATTCCCAAAGACCAAGCTCCTTTATATTGTTTCATGTTGGCAAATAAATATATGAATGATTTCTTTTATTCTGTCTTTAAAGTTTTACAACATTAGCTTCTTTCATAAATAGCTAAGGAAATTACTTCAGAATTGGTCTCCAACATGCTGAGTTTTAAGTGTAGCCTTTGATTTTGGTATGTTTGAGGTTTGTTTTGGTTCGGGTTTTTAACCTGAGTGCTTCACTTTTATCACAGGGATTAATATTGACATTCACCCTGTAAAGCTAAGACTTTGTGGCTAAAGCTGTATCGGGGAAAAATGAACAGGTGGAGGAAATGAGTATCTGCTTTAAAATGTAACCTGTGGGTGAAGCCAGCTGTTTAACCAAGTTGGACTGTGAATTTACCCCAGTTTCCTCAGGGAAGTCCTAACTTCTTTGAGCCCCAAGAGGACAGGACCAGCAGCAGTGTTGGGCTCAGGCCTCCCATGGGAGGACGGGCCCCGGGGCCTGTCCTGGTGAGAGAGTTTGGGACTTGGAAGTGTCCTGACCCTTCATGTAAGGTGATGTCATTACAAGAGGAGGTTTGGTTTATAAACAGTATTTTGGAGTGGAATGTACCAATGGCATGAATTTTTTAAGTAGGAGACAAGGTTTCAAATGTTCACGTGGACAGTGGGAATGGCTTTAGGCCATTGTCCTCAGGCCCATCAAGAGTAGCGTGTGGAAAATGTTTGACAAGTAACCAATGTGGAAAGAACAGACTCTTCTGCAGACCCTCTGAATTTGTCTGGTCTCCGCCCTCAACTGTTGAAAACCTCTCAGTAGCCCTAATTCCTCATGTTTTAAAAATGAAGAAAAATTGGACTCTTTAAGATCCTTTTTATAAAGCTCTACAATTTTATGATTTTTGCTTAGTTGCTCCCAAATAGGGCCTTTTAGCTGGCAACTTATATTTTAAACATTTTTACCCTTATCCACATGAATTTATGTTGGTGTATACAGAGCATGTGAACAGATTGGCGATTCTGTTTTCCTACTGCACTGCCCACTTTCAGGAAATGCTTCGCTTGCTTCAGCTTTGATAGCATCTTCCCTCACTTTCCTGGCTTTTATTACATCTATTCTCTTATCTATACCTGTTGTAGTGTGCAACTGATTCTTTCATTTCATTCTCTTGTTTACTGGTCAGAAACCTATGAAATTTCGTAACAACACAGGATTTTAGCCGGCCGTCTTAAAGTTTGGTGGTGTTATAACGTGAGTGGTTTCAGTAAGTTCCACATGAAAAATTACTTACCCTAAGGTTACACTTACAGGTAAGTGAGATGTGCTTAGTATTAAGAGGATATAAAGATAACACTACCGTTTAAATAAAGCAACTTTTTCCCCCCTTAAACAGAAGTTGTCAGGACAAGACTACGTGAAGAGGGAACAAAATACAGATCTTTCTTTCAGACACTGTCTTTGGTTGTTCATGAAGAAGGATATGGGTCTCTTTACCGTGGTCTAACAACTCATCTGGTGAGACAGATCCCCAACACAGCCATTATGATGGCCACCTACGAACTGGTGGTCTACCTGCTCAACGGATAGCGACACCAGGCCGCCACACTGTAAAGAGGGACGACCAGAAGATGACAGTGGACCATGGAGTAGCAGAACCAGCATGGTGGGCAGCAGGAAACGGGTCTGGGACGTGGGACTGCGCCTGCGTGGAAGTCTGGCTGTCGGGATTAAAGCGATCGCAGCCACATCACTTGGTCCTTCCAGTAATGTGAATGAAGCCTGGGCTGCCTCCAAGAGAAGGCCTCTAGAAGCACTCCGTCCTCAAAATTGCCATTTTCTCTACCAGGTCCATGGGACACAGTTGCACTTTGTTTATTTGTGGCCGAGTATAGTGTTTTTTCCATGAATACCTTCCCAGTCCCCTAAACAAAGCCATCCTTAGTTACATACTATTTATAAACTATCCACAGATAGTATCAACAGTCGCAACTTTCTCACTTTCAGATTCTGTATAATTCTTACAAAATAACAAAAATAGTGACATCCTGAGTATTAGCTTCACATTTCCTTTAGAGGATCTGGCCCAATGCTTTAAAGTTAATTATTTGATGTTAGTAGTCACTGTTTTTGACAACTAATGAAATAGTGTCTAAATATTTTGTATATTTTTATCTTTAAAATGTTGAGGTTCCCACTGCTAACTACCAGTTGCTTGATTTTTAGCATAATGTGGACACTCAAATTGTTCATTAACATATCAAACTCAAATGGTAATGGTGTGGGACAATCAACCAGTAAAATACTGATTTTCAACCAATAAACCTGATTTGAGACCATTTCAGTAACTTGAGCATGTCCTCATGTCCTTTCTAACTCGACGATAAATGAAAGACTGCACATGTCTTCTCAGTGAGCTACAGGCTTTGAACCCACGTGTCATACCTAAGCATCGTTTTCTTAAAGTGGAGGAAATTTGCCACTTCTGAGTCTGTTTGCTTTCACATTAAGAATTTGAACCTTTGAAATATTATCACGTAGTCTGTATAGATCACATTTATTGTATAGAGAAAATGGTAATTTTCAGCTTTGCCCTTACAAGTTCGTTCGTTTTTTTTTTTTTAAGGCGTCAAACACCTGGGCAGTAACGGCATTATAGAAGAGGGCCCCTGCTGTCTGATTGGACAGGTAGTGACCCTAATTGACTTACAGTTTTGTAAATGAACATACTGCTTTTGCAAAGAAGTTTATCCAGTTTCTTGAATGGTAAATCATAGATTAAGTTAATTCAGAGTAAGTGTGCTGACAGGATACAGCTTTTACATTTTGTTGTTAAGTTCAGCTGCACATTTTAGTACTTTAAATGTATTACATGTATGGCCCTTATGAAGATAGTGGCTGTAATTCTATTAGGAGACTTTAGCTTATGGTTGTTGCTGTACTGGTGTAAGAAAATGTCTACAGTTAAACTCCATGTGGTACTCATTTCAGTATACATGAACTGTACGTTTTGTGCAATGGCTTTATCTTAAGAACGACTTTGTGAATGCACTTTGTGGCCTTTGGGGGGGCAGGTAGTCAGGAGAGAAATCCATGTTATTTTTTTAAACATTGATCATGTATTAGGCAGAAACAGTGTTCACAACATTTTCCTGGGTTTTAGGAATGTTGTTTTAGAGATCTTTAATGTAAATGTTTTAGGTATTCTTTGTACACTGCAGTGACCTGACAGAAAATTGCAGCATGTCATTGCAAGCCTTCTCTGTTGTCCCCAGTGAGACACAGTGCCCTCCTAAACTCGTCCGCCTTCGTAGCTTCCTTGTAATCAACAGTAACTGGATGTTTTTGAGGTGCTTTGATTGGAATGTAAAATATTCTAATCTACTTGGAGACCAAAGGCAAATTCAGTTTCATTACCTTTGGGATTATTCATAACTTTTATGGTAAATTTCAGCTTTGACATTTATTATGAGGAACATGCCAAAAAAAAAAGAATCCAACAAAACAGGGGTTTCTAACTTAAATCTGTAGAGAGAGTCTCCATCTGTAATGTTTGCCTTTTCCGTACAGTGCCACCCACACTGCCTAACATGGTGCCATTTGCCTTGTGAAGATTCATATATATATTTGTTGTGTTGAATGTAAGACAGAGACTCTCCCTTATCTTTATGATCTCAGTACCCCACAAATGATTAAGAACGATGTGGAAACCAGCAGTTAAAGAACATCTTATGTAGTTGTAGCAAATTCATGACAAGTGTCCTTCAAGGATGAACATGTATTCTATTCCTGTTTGTATTTAGCAGTTAGAACTTACCTTGACCTTTACTGCACTGTATTAATCTTTTAAGAGTAAGTTTTATGTATGTCCTGGAAGGAAACAACCCTAGAGTTTTAAGTTTTGATTCTTTGTGCAGCAACTGGAATGGAGCAGTGTCATTTATTTTAATTGTCTTTTTTTCCCCCAAAGCACAGTCCGCTGTAGTTTACTTTATGTAGGACAGAGATGATTTTAAAAAGAAAACTATAAAAATTATTTCTAAAATTTCTCTCTGAACATTTCTTTGGAGATCTTGTTTTTAGTTGATTCAGGTGTTTAAAAAGAAAAACATACACTTAAAGCATTGGACTTTATAACATTTTATTTCTAACATAGAAGTAGTCAGTAACCTGCAGATGGGTGTAGAATCTTCTCAGAAAATTAGACCAAACTAATCAGGTTAAAACAGTAGATACTGAAAGAGCACATTCTCATAGAAGAACAGAAAGAACTGGAACCTGTGGCTCAGAAAACAATTTCCTAAATTTTAAAGTCCAAATCTGAGAATTACCAACCCTGTGATTGTGGGCTGCCGTACAGAGCTTTTATTTATTTATTTTTTTAACTGTATTTTTTTCCATTGCCATTTAACCCCATTATTACTGCCCCCACCCTGCCCTCTCCCCACAGATGATCATCACATTGTCGTCCATGTCCATGAGTCCCTTTTCTCCTTTTTGCTCCATCCCTCCAGGAAAAAACAAACACCCAAGCCTTGTCTTAATTTTTATTCTATATGTAACTTTATGGAACCAGCCTTACTGGATGGGGCCCACAGGTAATTGATTTGTAACTTTGAAACCAAGAAGAGTATCATTAGATCATTTAATCCAAACTTTTATGTCCTAAAATCTACTGCCCATTGTAGGTTAGCATTAGTATATTAGGACCAGCAGAGTTTGGGTTAAAATGAGTGTTCGCTCTTACTGGAGCATAAACATGTCCATATTTTTAGATTTGTGTTAAATCACTAGGAATACTGATTTGAACTTGAAGGATTTAAATGCTAGGAGTCAGTCTATCCTTTACTCTTCTGTCTCACCCGTCTTCTGTTTACACGCGTCTGCCCAGGCAGTTAGTGCTGTGGGGGTCCCTTCCGGCAGATAAATATGATAGTTCAGCTTTCTCTTCCTCTGATATTGATCATGATTTTAACATTCCTAAGAAAATAGGTAGTTCTGAGTGATTTAAATTGGAAGGAATTTTAATTATAGAAAAAGTTTCATGTACTAACTTTCTGCCCACTCAGATCTCTTCTCTGTCATGCCCTTAATTTCTTGTTAAGCTACATGCTGCTCTTCATGCTACTCCTTTTAGAAACTGAAAATTCTGGTTTCACTCAGTCTTTGTGTTAATAAACGTTTTGAATGTGTACCCCTGCATATGTGAACAATTAAATCTTGACCTTTCAGTCATAGCTAAATAATCAACTTCAAGAGTTGATATCTTCTGACCATTTGTATGAGGGTTGTTATTCTTATATTCTATACATGGCTGTAAATTACTGTGCATTTACTCTATGTTAACTAGCTGGATTTTATTTTGTTTGTTAAAAATTTTAAAAATTAAAATATGCTTATGAAAATGTGTTGGTTTTTTAATGTATATATATCTTAATATTTTGGTATGGTGAGGATCCAATCACACTTTTTTAGGATTATTTTTAGGATAAACGTGCATTTCCATTTTCTAGTTAAATATGTTAGGCTCCTTATCTGCTAGACCTAGTGAAAACTCTAGGAATCAAAAGGTCAAACAATTTAACTCTTACTTCAGTAGGAAATTTCTGTACTTCCATATATTCTATAGGTTTATTGATCTTTAAGTCCTGTACTTTTTACATATCAAAACAAAATTTGCAAAGAACGTCTGAGACATTGGAGCCAGTTTAGGTTGATTAATACTTCCCTAAGGTGGTAGTTTGCTTTTTTTAAATATTAGTAGCTTTTTTGTTTGTTTTAGTTTTGGCCTTTACAAAAGCTAAGTATTTTAAAATTAAAAGTCAAAGCTGGAAACTTGTTAGAATAAGCAAATGAATCTACGTGTGCTAGGTTGAAATAAAATAACATAGATACAAGTGTTATGTAGTATGTGCCCAGTTTGCATTTTGGTATTTTAAGTTTTCCCAAATTGTAATTACCACCAAGCATCAGCCAGTTTGGTTGGTGGGGAAAGGACAGATTTGTTGTGCTCCATTTCTGAAAGTACACATAAAGCCGAAATCGTCCGGCCTTACCTAACAGCACTCTTTCCGCTGAAGACTGGATGGAGTATGATGGGTAGAGGGGAGGCACTGGCCAAATCATGGTTGAGGCCAGTGCCACTTAAGTGTCCCAAGTTTACATTGTGTACGTGTGTGTGTTCACTACTGAATATCGGGAGCTGTGATAAAAAAGGAATTTGTGAGTTAATGATTTCTTAAGGCTCAAGTATTACATCTCTATAACTGATAAAAGACAGGCAAGCAAGCAAATTGTAGTTAAGTGATTTCCTTCATATTTTGCATTGCACAGATGAGCTAGCTAGCCACCTAATCAGTCCAGTAACTTAAACTTGCATACGGCTATGTTTATACAGTGATTTCCCAATGGCCTATAGATTGAGTATGAATATGCAAGTGATACTTAGAGGGATATTGGTCACACCTGGGCTTTTATCACATGGGTGTTCTCAGTATTAGTCTTTTATATACTAGGTTTTTTATCAACCCTTGGGATGACAATTTTTTAAAACTAAAGGAAAGACCTATGGATTGGCTCAGAATGAAACATTGGGTGTAATGAGAAATAGAGTTGTACATGTATGTAAATAGAGCTGAACAGTATGAACCGTCTTTGCAGCTGATCTCTTTAGAGCTTAGTTTATATGCACCCTGGTGCTACCGGGAAAGCACTGGTCGGTTTTCCTCTAAACTTGCAGAGGTGCCCAACCTCAGCATCTCTGGGCCACACTGGGAGGAGAAGAGTGGTTTTGGACATGTTGAACAGAAACGCTAACAAAAACTGATGAGCAAAGAAAAGGTTTTAAGTAAATTTACAGTTTTGTGTTGGGCTGCATTCATAGCCATCCTGGGCCGCAAGTTGGACACCCCTGCCCCTAAAGCATCTTTGTGACATCATAGAAAGTCAGAGTTATCATTAGGTTCAGTTTGTCTTACGTGAACTGCTTGCGCTCAACCTCACCACCTCTCAGCCTCAGGGGTGTCCTGTGTTTTCTGGAAGTGTTGTTGATTATTACAGAAAGATTGGGAAAGGTTGCCTGGAGAGCATAGTATTTTAACCAGGCTTTGAAACAGTGATACAAATTGGGCAGACTGACAGGAGAAAAGCATTCCTTGTTGAAGCAAAGCTCAAAGTGTAGCAGCTTATTAGGAGTAATAACCCATTTTCTTTTATTCTCCTGGGAATTGACTCAGAACTATCTGGAAATTGCAAAACTAGTTAGTAGACCCAGGGTTCTAAGCCTACTGTAATTCAAAGGAGCCCATCCATCACATCCAGCCCAATAAAACGTGCCAGGCCTGTTTCCTGGGTTCTAGGTCCCTCCTCTTCCAAAGCATCTCATAACTTCCTTGAGTCTTCCAGTGTCCAAGTCCATTTTCCAAACCCTCACTTTCAATACTATCCAGAAGATTGCTCTCTGCTGTATGAACCTGCTGAGGTGTTTTAATGGCCTGGGTCATATGATGTGTACCTTCCTGAATTACGCTGATTTTGGATTTGGTTTGGTTTTGTTGTCTTCCTCACTCCCAATAAGTGTGCTAGAGCAACTGGATGTCAATACGAATGAAAATAAACCATTGTCTCACCACACATGGAAAAGATAGGTGATAGGTTAAAGGTAAAAATTACAATTGCAAGCTTTCTGGAAGAAAAGACCTTTGCAACCTTGGAGTAGACAAGGGTTAGATCACTAAAAGTAAAAATGCAGCCACAGAATAGGAGAAAATACCATATAAAACACACAAAAGTGAAAACAAGAAGTCTCTACAAAAAAACAAGCATATGAAGAGATGCTTAGCATGATCAGTAATGCAAACTAGAGCCAGAAGTGAGATGGCGCTGCAGTGCACCCAGTACGGTGAGGACACAGGCCAAGGGTGTACAGACGGCTGGGGCTCGGCAGTGCTGTGCAGAGTGTAGAGTGGTGTGGCTGCTCTGGGCATCCTGCTGGAGTGGGGAAGGGGCTGCTCAAGTCACGAACAAAGGGGTTCCAGACGTAGAGAATCCCAAGTGCATTGTAGAAGCAAATCCCATTCATTTCTGGAAAAAGCAGTACTTACCCTCCGTTGTGACACCACGTCAGTAATTGTTTCAAGAGCTGAACAGCACACACAGCACAGGGAAATCACCCCACTGGTGACAACTCTCAAAAGGAAAAACAGTGCTCCCCAAAAGAAAACAGATCTGAACTTACAGATTGTAAAAATGAAAATAGTACATTTTTAAAATACATATATGACATGCTTGAAATATCTAGAAGAATGGGACACTAAAAATGGTAGATTTGGAAACCAAATACAACTTCTAAAAATAAAAAAAAATAGAATTTAAAGTACAGTGGGTAAAACAAAGGAATTGTTTAACAAAGATGGAGCAGAAGAAATGCAGAATGCAGCGAAGAAGAAAGAGCGCACAGAGGAGTGGGTGAAATGCAGGGTGGAAACACAAGAAGGCCACTGTGTGCCTGGTGTCCCAGAGAAGCAGAGACAGAATGGATCACTGAGACCATCAGAGGCCCTAAAGGCTGAGAATTGTCCAAAACGAATGGATACTACTACACAGATTCAAAATCCCAAGTAATTTAAAATGATAAATAAAAATGAACCCATGTCTAGACACAGTATCATGAAACTAGATTACTAAAGGCAAAAAGAAAATTTAGGATAAAAGCATCCAGAGTTTTTCCTCTTACAGAACCTTCAAAGCAAGGACAGCTAGACTGACAATTAACAATGTTTGTAACAGTACACATTTTTCCAGTGTACTGCCAAACTCGAATTTTACACCCTTGCTCCCCCTCAAAAAGAAACAGGAATGATAATTTCAGAAAAATTAAAACGTAGTTATTTATCATCAGCTCAGCAAGGGAAATCCTAAAGATGTACTTTTAGGTAGAAGGACTGGTATCAGATAGAAGACAAGGAAAAAAAAGGTAAACAAAAGCAGTAAGAGGTGAGCAAATGCTAAAGGTTATTTAATCTATAAAAAGTAATAACAATGTAACAGCTTGCCAAGACAAAGAAATATGGCTCAGATGAAAGAACAAATCAAAACTCCAGAAGAAGAACTAGGCAATGGATTAAGACTTCCAGCCAAGATGGAGGCATAGGAGGACACACTGTGCCTCCTCACACAAGCAAAATTAAGGACAACAAAGATTTAGAAACAAGAAAACAACCAGAACCGATAGAAAAATTGAACTGTACGGAAGTCCGACAACCATTCATCCAGACCGGTAAGAGGGGCAGAGTTGCCGCAGGAAAAAGCGGAGGTTGACGGACCCGGGTGTGCAGGCGGCGGCTAGCATACTCGGGCACAGGGTGGCAACGGGCAGACCCAGTGAGGCCGAACAAGGCAGCTGGCTGACCAAGCGGTCCCACATTCAAGCGCAGATAATCCAGGCGAAAACGGAGCAAGACGGACCTTGCAACCCAGGGCTCCAGCGCCAGGAAATAAAACCTAAAAACACCAATTGAAAACATTTGTGGGGGTTGAGTGCCAGGAGAGACTCCCAGCTTCACAGGAGAGATTGTTGGAGGGACCCACAGGGTTCTAGAACGTACACAAGCCCACCCACACAGAAATCAGCACCAGAAGGGCCCAATTTGCTTGGGGGGAAGCAGCGGAAGGGGCTGGAATCCAAGAGAGAGCGAAGCAAGCACCACTGTTCCGTCTCGGACCCCGCCCCCACATACAGCGTCACAACCCAGCAACTGGGTTGCCCTGCCTTGGTGAACACCTAAGGCTCCGCTCCTTATATGTAACAGGTGCGACCAGACCAAAAAACAAAACAAAACAAAACAAAACAAAAAAAAATGGCTCACACGGGAGAACAGATTGAAGCCCAAGAGCCAGTTCATCTAAGTGACCAAGAGATAGCCAACCTATTAGATGCACAGTTCAAAGCATTGGTGATCAGGATGCTCACAGACTTGGTTGATTTTGGTCACAAATTAGATGAACAAATGAAGGCTACACTAAATGAAATGAAGGAAAATGAACAGGGAACCAATAGTGATGGGAGGGCCCTGGCTGGTGTAGCTCAGTGGATTGAGCGCAGGCCTGTGAACCAAAGGATCGCAATGCAATTCCCACTCAGGGCACATGCCTGGGTTGCGGGCCAGTTCCCAGCAGGGGACACACGAGAGGCAACCATACATTGATATTTCTCTCCCTCTCCCTCTGTCCTACCCTTCCCCTCTAAAGATAAATAAATAGAAAATCTAAAAAAAAATAGTGATGGGAGGAAAACTGGAACTCAAATCAATGGAGTGGACTAGAAAGAAGAAAGAAACAAACAGAAAAGAAGGAAGAAACAAGAATTCAAAAAAATGAGGAGAGGCTTAGGGACCTCCAGGACATCTTTAAACATCCCAACATTCAAATTATAGGGGTACCAGAAAGGGAAGAGGAAGAGCAACAAGTGGAAAACTAATTTGAACAAATAATAAAGGAGAACTTCCCCGATCTGGCAAAGGAAATAGACTTCCAGGAAGTCGAGGAAGCTCAGAGAGTCCCAAAGAAGTTGGAGCCAAGGAGGAACACGCCAAGGCACATCATAACTACATTAGCCAAGATTAAAATGAAGGAGAGAATTCTAAAAGCAGCAAGGGATAAGGGAACAGTCAAGTACAAAGGAGTTCCCATCAGACTGTCAGCTGATTTCTCAAAAGAGACCTTCCAGGCAAGAAGGGGCTGGAAAGAAGTATTCCAAGTCATGAAAGGCAAGGACCTACATCCAAGATTGCTCTATCCAGCAAAGCTTTCATTTAGAATGGAAGGGAAGATAAAGCATTTCTCAGATAAGGTCAAGTTAAAGGAGTTCATGATCACCAAGCCCTTATTATATGAAATGTTAAAGGGACTTATCTAAGAAATCAAGATTAAAAATATGTAAAGTAAAATGACGGCAAACTCACAGTTATTAACAACCACACCTAAAACAAAAGCAAATAAGCAAATATCTAGAACAGGAACAGAAACACAGAAATGGAGATCACATGGAGGGTTAGCAACAGGGGAGTGGAAGGAGAAGAGAGGGGGAAAAGGTACAGAGAACAAGTAGCACAGACGGTGGGTAGAAAATAGGGGGAGGGCAAGAATAGCGTGGGGAATGTGGAAGCTAAAGAACTTATGACACATGGACATGAACTAAAGGGGGGGAATGTGGGTGGGAGGGGGTGTGCAGGGTGGAGGGGAGTGATGGGGGAGAAATGGGATAACTAATAGCATAATCAAAATATATTTTAAAAGTAATAAGATTATTAAAAACAGAAGATTGAAAACAGTGCATTACATACAGCTTTCAAAGTAGAGAGGGCAATAAATGGAGTTCAACTGTTCTATGAGCCTTATATTATCCAGGAGGAGGACAGAGATTTTGATTCATTTTAAATTTGTTAAGTCTACATTGTAAAATATAATGAGTGAAAGTACAGAAATATCACCACTAACATACAGAAAGGAAAACATGAAATTATTCTCTTAAAAAATCCATTGAAAAGAAGGCCAAATGGGAGAAACAGCATGAGATAACAGCTTAAAATCCAAATATATTAGCAATTTCACTAAAGTGGCAATGGACCCAATGCTCCAATTGTCAGGCTGGATTTAAAAAACACAAAAAACTATTTGTGAGACAATAGCTAAACCATAAGACATGTGAAGATACTACCTGTAGTCAAGTGGGTATAACTACATCACTACCAGAGAAAGCAGACTTTAAGGCAAGATGGCATTACTAGAATTCAAGAGGTTTGGTCATGACATGATGATAAAAGATTTGTTTCACCAGATACAGTGATACAAATTTTTCATAGGTCTAATAAAATTTCCTCATTGTATATAGCCAAAATTTAAAGAATTACAAGAAGAAACAGCTAAAACCACAATAATAAGAAATTTTAAACTTCTTTCAGAAATTGATAGAGCAAGCAAACAAGGCATATAGATGTCAACAGTACAGTGGTGGGCAAAAGTAGGTTTATGGCCTATATGGAAAAAGTCATGCAGGTTAAATAAATAATACCACAAGCATAAACTTCCAGGTACTCAGAACTGTAAACCTACTTTTGCCCAGCCTCGTATAATAAGTAACCTCGACCCAATGGAAATGCAAAGAACACTGCGTTCAGTGGTCTGCAGAGCATGCACACTTTTCAGGCATACACAGAATATAAAAATTGATCTAAGCAATCTCATCAAGTCTGAAAGTACTGAAATCATACAGAGGATGTTCTCTGACCACAATGCAATTAAACTGGAAATCAAGAAGATAATTCACACACTTCACATGTTCAGACGCATGCTTCTAAATAACCACAGGCCCGCTCAATCAAATGGACAAAATATTTTGAACTGAATGATAATAAAAAATTTTAATCTCAAAATTAATTAATGCAGCTTAAGCAGTCCTTAAAGAAAATTTAGAATTTTAAGCCCAAATATTCGAAAAGGAAAAAAGCTGAAGATTAATGAGGTAAGCATTTGTGTAAGTTAGGGTTGGCTGGGCACCAATGTAGAGACTCAGGTAACAGCTCGGCATAATAGACGTTCATTGCTTGCTCACTGACTGAATGGAGGATCGGTTGGTTCTGCTCTAACAGCCCTTCAGGGCTCAGCTGACTGCGGCTCTGCTGTTCTCAGTGATGGCCTTCCGTGGTCTCACTGGGGCTGTGGCTCTCAAACTTCAGCATGTCCCCAAGTAATGGGGAGGGCTTGTTCTGTTTTTCTGGTGGTGGTGTTTAAAAATAAATGTTATCTCTCTTAAAGAAGCTGTAAATTGGTAGGCAAAATTCCATCATTTGGGGAAAAAATTCAGAGAATAGAACTATTAGGTATATATTCACCATACCATTACTGAAATATTTTCCCCAGCTTTACTGAGATATAATTGATATATAACACTGTAAATTTAAGGCGTACAACGTGATGATTTGATGTACTTGCTTAGTGCAAAATGAGTACCATCCTAATGTGGTTAATACCTCTATCCTCTCAGTTACCATTTGTGTGTGTGTGCGCATGGGGTTAGAACTTTCTTTTTTTTCAAATTCATAGGAGCTTTAGTAGGAGACACTCAGATACATAGCAAAGCAGTTGCTCCCAGTAGTGAGTGGCCAGGGGAAAAATCACTGTGCTTAGAACATTTAGTACCTTTCAGCAACTTCCAAGCGTGTAACACAGTATTGTTACATAGCCACCATGCTGAACTTTGGAGCCCCAGAATTTATTTATCTTATACCTGGAAGTTTGTACCCCTTCACCATCTCCCATTTCCCCCAGCTCTCTTGGCAACTACAATCCTACTCTCTAATTTTATTTTAGCTTTTTTAGATTTCACATATAAGTGGAAACATACTGTATTTGCTCTTCTCTGTCTGTCTTATTTTACTTAGTAAGTCTTCTTTCTTTTCTATGCTGAGAACATTTTGTTGTATATATACACCACAACTTCTTTACCCGTTCACCTGTCGGTAGACATGTAGGTTGTTTTGTGTCTTGGCATTATAAATAATACTGCAATAAACAGGGTTGCAGGTAGCTCTTTGGGATAGTGATTTCATTTCCTTCAGATACATGTTCAGAAGTTGGATTGCTGGATTATATAGTAGTTTTATTTTCAATGTTTTAAGGAAACCCCATACTGTGGCTGTACCAATTTATACTCCCATTAACAGTGCACAAAGGTCCCCTTATCTCCACATCCTCACTAACACTTGTCATGTGTTATCTTTTTTACCATAGCCATTCTAACAGGTGTGAGCTGATTTCATTGTGGTTTTGATTGTCATTTCTCTGATTACTGGTGTTGAGCATCTTTTCATGTGCCTCTTAGCCATTGTGTGTGTTCTTTGGGAAAATGTTTATTCAGTTTCTCTGCCCATTTTTAATTGGATTATTTGGTTTTTGTTATTGAGTTGTATAAATTCTTTATGTATTTTGTATATTAACCACTTATCAAATATATGATTTGCAAATATTTTTTCCCAGCAATTTTTAGTTTGACTTAGTCTCACTTATTTTTGCTTTTGGTCACATTTAAAAAACTCATTGCCAAGATCAATGTGAAGGAAATTTTTCCCTATTTTTTTCTATGAGTTTTACAGTTTCAGGTCTTACATTTAAGTCTTTTATGTATTTTGAGTTAATTTTTGTGAGTGGTGTAAGATAGGGGTCCAATTTTATTCTTTTGCATGTGAATATCAGGTTTTCTCAATGCTATTTATTAAAGAGACAACCTCTTCCTCAGTAGTGTTCTTGGCTCCTTTGTCAAATAGTAGTTGATCACATATGAATGGGTTTATTGCTGGGCTCTCAATTCTATTCCATTGGTCTATCTATGTGTCTGTTTTTATGGCAGTTCCATACTGTTTTGATTACTACAGATTTGTAATATAGTTTAAAATCAGGAAGTGGGATTCCTCCAGCTTTTTTATTTCTCTGAATTGCTTTGAATATTTGGATATTTTGTGGTTCCAAATGAATTCCACAATTGTTTTACCTGTTTCTGTGAAAAATGGCATTAGAATTTTGATAGTGATTTCATTGAATGTATACATGACATTGGGTAGTATAGACATTTTAACAATATTAATTCTTTAGTATGTTTCATCAAAGTCTTATAGTTTTCAGTGTACAGATCATTCACTTCCTTGGTTAAATTTATTCCTAAGTATATTACTGTTTTGATGCTATTGTGAAAGTGGTTGTTTTCTTTATTTTTTCTGCTATCAGGTATTTTATTGTTTCATTTAAAATAATTATTTGTAGGTAAGGACTACTAATGCCATCTGATTTTTTTTTTTCTGTTTGTAGTTTCCTTGTTCTCTTCTTCCCCTCTTGCTGCCTTTTTAATTTTTTAATATTTTGGGGGGGGAACTGATGATGTTTGTTCCACAGTGGTAGGCTTTGATTCCCTCCTCTTTACTCTTTGTGAATCTACTGTGGATTTTTGCTTTGTGGTTACCAACACCTACATAAAGCATCCTATATGTGTAAGTCTACCTTATTCTGATAACAACTTAACTTTAGTCACATACAAAAACTCTACGCTTTTACTCCCCCACCTTTTATATTTTTTACATCACAGCTTACCTTTTTATATTATATATTAACAAATTATTGTAGCTATATTATTTTTAATATTTTCCTTTCACCTTTATGCTAGAATTAAGTGGTTAATACTATGCCATATTTTACATATGAGCACTCTGAATTTGACTACATATACTTATCAGCATGTTGTATTTTTCATATGTGTTCATGTGTCTAAGTAGCATCATTTTATTTCAGTTTGAAATTCTGGAGGGCTTGTTAAAACACTGATTGCTGGGGGTCACCCCTGGAACTGAATTCTGTAGGTCTAATGGTGTGGTCTACGAATTTGCATTTCTAACAAGTTGCCAGGTGCTGCTGCTGCTGGTTCACTGACCACACTCTGAGTCCCACTGAACTTTGGATTGTCCATATCCAAGGTAGCTGGAAAGGAGCATGACCTGGAAGAGTTCATAACTTCTGCTCCATTTCACTGGTATGAACATAGTCACATGATCACACCTATTGGCAAGGAAGGCTGGAAAATACAGAGGAGCTATTGGCCCAAGAGGAAAAGGACATGAATTTTTATGAAAAGCTCTCTGACAGCATCCTTTGCAATGAATTAGAAAAATATAGAGCAAACCCAAGTAGTTTAAAAATAACAAAATAATTAAGAACAGGACTTGAACCAAACTTATAAAATACAATAGAAAATCAAAAAAGCCAAAAACTAGTATTTAAAGAAGACTAATATGGATATTTTAGAATAATACCTAAAAATGAATAAACATCCCCTGGCTGGTGTGGCTCAGTGGAATGAGCACTGGCCTGCGAACTGAAAAGTCACCAGTTTGATTCCTGGTTCGGGCACGTGCCTGAGTTGCAGGCCAGATCCCTAGCTGGGGGCGTGCGAGAGGCAGTTGCGCATTGATGTTTCTCTCCCTCTCTTTCTACCACCTTCCCCTCTCTCTAAATATAAATAAATATGTTTTTAAAAAATAAAAATAAATAAATATCCTGGAATAATAGCTAAAAATAAATAAAACAAAGAGGCAGATCTACTAAGTCAATACTGGAGATGAAATAGAATACACAGTCCAAAAGAAGCTGGAAGGAAGGGCGGGGGCAGGGGAATAGAACAAATGAGATAAACAGAAAACAAACAGCAAGAAGGTAGAGGTAGACCACATCATATCAATAAGAGCATTAAATGTAAGTGGTCTGAAGAATTGGTTAAAAGAGGTCAGACTGGATAGCAATGCAAAATCTAACTATGTGCTATCTGTATTTATTTTATTTTTACAAAACATTTTAATTTTGAAACAATATTTTTAAAAACACTATAAAACAAAATAAAGAGTTCTCATATACTTTCACCCATCTTCTCCAAAAGTTAACATAATTTATATTTATTAAAACCAGGAGGTTAACATTGAAACAACACTATTAACTAATTTATAGACTATATTCAAATTTCAGCAAAAACATTCTTTTAAATGCACATGGTATATTAACCAAGATAGAGTTATAAAAGAAGTCTCAGTAAATTTAAAAGTGCATAAATATCAGAAGTATGTGCTTTACCCCAAATGGAATTAAGTTATAAATAAATAGTATAAAGACACTTGGAATTTCCCTCGTATATTTGGAAATTAAACAACATACTTCTAAATCACCCATAGGTCAAAGAAAAAGCCACAAGTTATATTAGAAAATATTTTGAACTGAAAGTATTTTAAAATATTAGAAAATATTTTAAATTGTAATGAAAACACATGTCAAAACATATAGGATGAAGATCAAGGTGCGCTTTAAAGGAAAATGAATAGTTTAAATGGCTAAAATAGAAAAGAAAGGTATGAAATCGAAGATCTAAGTTGCCCCCTTAAGAAGCTAGAAAAAGAAGAGCAAATTAATTCCTAAGTAGAAGGAAGGAAATAACAAAAATAATGATAAAGAAATCAATAAAATCGAAAATGGAAAACATCCATGACACCAAAAGTTGGTTCTTTGAAAGATCTAAAAGTGATAAAATTCTAGTTAGACTAATAAAAAGAATATATATAAATAAATAAGCAATATCAGAAATAAAGCAGAGACCTCCTACAAGTACTACAGATACTGAAAGGATCACTTAAAAGTATGACAAATATATGCCAACAAATGCAACAATTTAGATGAAATGAAAACATTTCTTGACATGGGAATCCGTGTGCTATTTCTCCCTTCCGTTACCACCACCGGGCACCCTTCCTGCATGTGCTCCTCCCGGGAAAAGTGTAGGAGGAAGGTTACAAGATGAATTACAGCCCCCAAGCTCTGCAGCTCATGTTGGAGATGCAACTAATATGCGTTGTTCCCTGTTCCACCATCCCTTCTAGATTTCCCTCACTCTCAAGTCACATTTATGCTGGTCTCCGTGGCATATGGGGTGGCATGATCCAGACTCTCACTCTGCAGGGTCTGAGTCTCTGGGCACCAGGCTCTTTTCAAGTGAAATGTTATCATAGTTCTTTTAAAATCAGAGACAAGTTAAGAATTCCTACCTTTACCATTTTTATTCAACATTGTACTTAGGATCCTAGCCAGGAATGATTCAAAAGGAAGAAACTGAGCTATTATGATTATCCATGTGGGAACCTTAAAAGAATCTATAGATAAATTATTAGAGTTAACATATGTTTAACAATGTTGCTAGATATATAGAAATGATTGTGTTTTATAGCAGTAATAAACACAATATAAATTTTATATAATACCATTTACAATAGCAACAGTGAAAAATATAACTAGACTGAAAGTTCAGAAAATACGGAGAAAATGATAAAACTCTTTTAGAAAACTATTAAAGTCACAAACAATTGGAGATATACAACATATCATGGGTAATAAATATTAGAACAATACTAATACTAATTGTTCTAATATTCTAATAAACCTGTGGATTCTATAAAATCTAATCTCAACAGCATTTTTTTTGGAACTTAATTAAAATAATTGCAAAAGGTACAAGCCAAAACAAAGGACCAGGATAACCTAGATGTTTCTAAAGAAGAAGGATAAGATATAAAGTGACATTATGATAAAGTTAGACTAATTAAGATGAATGGTATTGGTAAAGAGATATGTAACTAGAACAATGGAGCAGAATACAGAGCCCAGAAACAGACACCACTGTTGTCTTTCTGTAAGAAAGACTTCATAGTGTCAGAGAGAGTACTGCAAATCAGTGAGAACTGGCTGGACCTTTCAACATGATGCTGGTTCAAGGTTATTCAGGTGAAAAACTATGGACTTGGCCCTGGGGTGTGGCTCAGTGGATTGAGTACCAGGCTGCAAACCAAAGGATCGCTGATTTGATTCCCAGTCTACAGCACATGCCTGGGTTGTGGGCCAGGTCCCCAGTAGGGGGTCACATGAGAGGCAACCACACATTGATGTTTATCTCCCCTCTCTCTAAAATCAATAAATAAATATATAATATCTTTAAAAAATGAAAAATTATGAACTTGAATATTCATATCCAATAGGTGGATGCCTTACACCATACTAAAAGAATCCATTTCAGATGGATTAGACTTAAATGTGAGAGGCCACATTTTTACAGTGTTAAGAAGAAAACATAGGAGAAAGTCTTTATAAACTAGTACTACATTAAGCTTTGTAAGTTCTTTTCTTCAAAGCACTTCAACGATAACGAAAAGATAATTCCAAAGCTAGAAGAATTTATATATATATATATAAAATATATATATGGACCACAAACCCACTGAAATTTACTTATAAAAAATTGTGTATTTATTCTAACATGGTTAAATTTCAGTTACCTTCAAAGTACTCTCCATATGATGCAACACATGTATGGAGACTTTCTTCCTCTGCTCAAAACAGTTTTGAACCCACAGATTTTGGTGCCTTTTAATGCTTCTGCTGTTTTTTTTTTCTTTTTTTAAAAAAATATTTTATTTATTTTTAGAGAGAGGGGAGGGAAGGAGAAAGAGAGGGAGAGAAACATCACTGTGTGGTTGTCTCTCACGTGCCCCACATTGAGGACCTGGCCTGCAACCAAGGCATGTGACCTAGAGTGGGAATCAAACCAGCAACTCTCTGATTTGCAGGCCCGTGCTCAATCCACTGAGCTATGCCAACCAGGGTCTGCTGTTTTTTGTTTTACCTTTTACACATCAGCAAAATGTTTCCCTTTGAAGATTTTTTTCATAAAGGAAAACACACCAAAAAAAGTTGCTCAGGGTGAGATTAGGCAAATAGGGAGGGTGGAGCATAGGAATCATGCCATTTTTGGTCAAAAACTGCTGAACGCCGCATGGTGTGGGCAAGTGAACTTGTAAATCACCCATCATGAAATACACAAACATATTTCAAGTGTCTTCAAAAAAAATTCACAGAAGCCTAACAAACACTCTCACTACAATGTCAGCTGGTACACTGACACAGATGGGTTCCTAGAACACTCACCTAGCAGGGGAAGCTTGTGCTACAAAGGGCCTGTCTTTCAGATCATTCCGGTATTTTGAGGGGTTCCCCCTCATATATATAACTGGGAAGTTATAGTATCAGTATATATAAAGAATATATAAAGAACTCCTGTGCATCAATTATTAAAAACAACCAAATAAAAACCTGGGCAATAGGTAAACCCGGCTCACCTCCTTGCACAACCACATTAAAATTACAACTAAAATATAGAACAACCATCACTCAAAACCATCGGAAATAAAGTTGAATGAAAGTCTGACAACTACGGAATTAAACAAACCACATCCATTCAGACTGGTAGGAGGGGCACAAACGGGGAAGGGGCTGGTCCCATGACCACATGTGGTGGATAAAAATCCAGGAGGGATATCTTGGGAGCAAGGAGTCCCAGCCCCACACCAGGCCCCCCAGCCCAGGGTTCCAGTGCCGGTAAGATAAATCCCCATAACTTCTGGTTGCAAAAACTAACAGGGTATATTCAGTGGAAGAAACCTCTGGAGTCCCAAGTGTTTCTACACACAGACTTACATAGACTCACTCCCTTTGAGCTCCAGCACCAAGGTAGAAGCTTGAAAGGCACTGGTGGCATATAAGGAGGAACTGAAGTGTCTGGCATCGAGGTGAGAGCTGGGAGATAGCTTTCTCCCAGACAGAAAGGCAGACAGAGGCCATTGTCCCTTTTCTGAATCCTCTTCACATGGAGCCACAGAGCTAGCAGGCAGGTGCCATATCTCAGATTCTATCATCCTGACTAACACTGTTTGCCCCACCATGGAGATCCCCAGAGACTATCCCTCCCAACTTACAGGCCCACCCAAGCTGCTTTACCACATAAGTAGCTGGTCTTGGCTCATGCTTAAAATTTTTCTAAATCCTCTCAAAACAAGCAACAGCCACTCTCAGTGAGCTCCCAGCCCCCATACCTCTTGTTAAGTGGCCCCAGACCTGACACTAGCAGCAGCCAGCCTAGATTCACAATTTGGTTTTGCCTGGGAATCTCCAAGCCCTGCACAAGTAGCAGCCATCTCAGATTGTTTTACAGCTCAGGACTGTAGCCCTGGGCAAAACACAGGTGGGGACTCACCTTGGCCTGCACCACCCAGCAAACCCCAGAGTCTGTGCACCCAGTGGACAGCTACAGATCATGTCAGAGAACCACTACCTTGCCCCCTCCACAGTTGATCCTCCACAGAGGGTGGAGGTTGGTGGTCAGTAGTCACAGCAGTCCTTGCAGTTGACTGGCCTGGGTAAATCCCTCCCATTGACCTGCCAACAGCAACCAAGGCTCAATTACAAGAGAAGGGGGTACTCAGCCCACACAAAGGGCACACCTTGAGTACCCAACCTGGGTGATAGAGGAGGCTGTGCTACTGGACCCTACAGGACACCTACTACATTAGGCCACACCACCAAAACACAGAGTCAAAGCAGCTCAACCTAATTCATAGAAACAAACACAGTGAGGCCGCCAAAACAAAGAGAAAAAGAAACATGGTCCAAATGAAAGAACAGATCAAAACTCCAGAAAAAGAACTGAACAAAATGGAGATAAGCAATCTATCAGATGCAGAGTTCAAAACACTGATTATAAAGATGCTCAAGGAACTTAGTGAGGACCACAACAGCATAAAACAGATCCAGTCAGAAACAAAAGATGCACTAATTAAAATTAAGAACAATTTGTAGGGAAACAATGGTAGAGTGGATGAAGCCAAGAATCAAATTAATGATTTGGAACATAAGGAAGCAAAAAAACAAAACAAAAAAAATCCACAACCAATGAGAACAACAAGAAGAAAAAAGAATCTAAAAACCAAGGATAGTATAAGAAGCCTCTGAGATAATTTCAAGCATTCCAACATTGCATCATAGGGGTGCCAGAAGGAAAAGAGAAAGAGCAAGAAATTGGAAATCTATTTGAAAAAATAATGAAAGAAAATTTCCCTAATTTGGTGAAGAAAATGGACATGCAAGTCCAAGTAGCACAGAGAGTCCCAAACAAGATGGATGCAAAGAGGCCCACTGCAAGACACATAATTAAAATGCCAAAGGTTAAAGATAAAGAGATAATCTTAAAAGTAGCAAGACAAAAGCAGTTAGTTACTTACAGGGGACTTCCCATAAGATTGTCAGCTGATTTCTCAAAAGAAACTTTGCAGGCTAGAAGGGATTGGCAAGAAATATTCAAAGTCATGAAAAGCAGGGACATACAGCCAAGATTGCTCTACCCAGCAAAGCTATCATTTAGAATCAAAGGGCAGATAAAGAGATTCCTGGACAAGAAAAAAAAAAAAAACTCAAGGAGTTCATTGTCACCAAACCATTATTATTTAACATTATTAGGAAATGTTAAAGGGACTTATTTAATAAAAAGATCAAAACTATGAACAATAAAATGGCAAAAAAAATACAACTCTATCAATGATTGAATCTAAAAAACAAACTAAGCAAACGAGAAGAACAGAGACAGAATGATGGATACAAATGCCTTGATAGTTGCCAAAAGAGGGGGGTTGGGGGAATGGGTGAAGGGGTGAGGGGATTAAGAAGTACAAATAGGTAGTTACAGAATAGCCATGGGGATGTACAGTATAGGAAATGGAGTAGTCAAAGAACTTATTTGCATGACCCATGGACATGAACACTGATGTGGGGATTGCCTGAGGGAGTGGAGGGGGAACATCAGGACAACTGTAATAGCATAATCAATAAAATTAATTAAAACAATAAAAAATAAAAATCTAGGCAAAAGTCATTAATAAGCATTTCCAGGAGGATAAAACTTAATGTACAATAATGTTGTGAAAAAATGTTCATCTTAGCCCCAGCCATCTCACCCAGCAGGCTGTCTGTCCCTCTGTCACTGCCACTGAAATGAGTTCCACACAATTCAACAAGGGGACCTGGCTTTCAGCCGAGGTCAAGAAACAGCTCCTATCCAAATATGACCCTCAGAAGGAGGCGGAACTCCACAGCTGGATTGAGGGACTCACAGGCCTGACTATCATTTCTGACTTCCAGAAGGGTCTGAAGGGCGGGATTATCCTGTGCACACTCATGAATAAGCTGCAGCCAGTCTCTGTCCCTAAGATAAACCGCTCTATGCAAAACTGGCACCAGCTAGAAAACCTCTCCAACTTCATCAAGGCCATGGTCAGCTACAGCATGAACTCTGTGGACCTATTCGAGACCAATGACCTGTTTGAGAGTGGAAACATGGTATAGATGCAGGTGTCTCTTCTGGCTCTGGCAGCGAAGGTCAAGATAAAGGGGTTGCAGAGTGGTATGGACATCAGCACTGAGTACTCAGAAAAGCAGGAACGGGTCTTTGATGATGCTACCATGAAGGCCAGCGAGTGCATCACTGGGCTCCAGATGGGTACCAACAAGTGTGCAAGCCAATCAGGCATGATGGCATATGGCATGAGAAGACATCAGTACGACCCCAAGTACCATATCCTGCCACCCATGGACCACTCAACCATCAGCCTCCAAATGGGCGCTAATAGGTGTGCCAGCCAGGTGGTCATGATGGCTCCCGGGACCCGGTGGCATATCAATGACACCAAGTTGGAGACTGACAACTGTGACAGTTCCTCCATGTCTCTGCAGATGGGCTACACACAGGGTGCCAAAGTGGCCAGGTCTTTGGCTTGGGCCAGCAGATACACGACCCCAAGCACTGCCCACAAGACCCCGTGGCCAACGGGGCTCCGGAGTCAGCAGGTGACTACCCAAGCCCAGGGAAGGCCCCGGAGTACCCCTCCTACTACCAAGAAGATGCAGGCTACTGAGGCTCGTTTGTGGGGTGTCTCCCTATATCATTACCCCATCTAAGATTTCAGGATTTTCTGTCTTCACCTTGTTTCTCTATGTGTTCAAGTGCTTCCAGCTGAGGGTCTATGAAGGCAGCTCCAGCTGCTTGTGGGATGGGGGGTCCCTGCCAGGGCACATCCAGGTAGCAAATTTCCCAGCAGGCTTTGGGCCAAGCTGTAGGGGAGAGAAGAAACCTGTGCAGGGAGGGAAAGTGGCCCCAATGGCTCCCAGTTGCTTCTGTGCATCTTCCCTTTTCTCTGCTGATCAGTTTGTGGTTTCTGTACCCACAGAAGTTTCAGGCACTTTTAACGAAACAAAAGTAATTTGAGGGGGGGGGCGGATGGTGGAGGGTGGAAGTGCTGAGAAGGAAGTCCTCTGGGAGAGTGCCAGACCAGTCCTCAGATATTTTAGGCACCATGAGGGACTGGATTTCTCCAGGACCCTCCCAGAGGCCCAGTGAGGAAACCAAGGCCCAGACAAGACTCCGGTGGAGTTCTGAGTGTTTGAAGCAAAGACAGACTCCCCCACCCTCACTTCCATATTAGTCCCTTCTCCCCCATGAAGTACTGCACAGGGACCCCCACCTGGAGGCCCCTTCTGGGACCAGCCCCACCCAGTTCCCACCCTGGGAACAAGAGATACTGTGAAATACCAACTGTGGATCAAAGGCAGTAAAAACTTTTTCAATAAAAACAACAAAAAAGTTCATTTAGTAGTAATAAAGGACCTGCAAGATAAAATCATGATGTTATTTTATGACCACCAAAAAGGCAAAAATGAATAAATCAGACAATGTCAAATAGATGTAGAACAAAGAAATTCTTATGCACTCCAATTGGGAGTGTAAAGTGGTATCATATGACAGTTTTGAAAGCCTTTTGCATTATATTATAAAGTTGAAGATGCTTATACCATGTAAGCTGGCACTTCCACTCCTGGGAGTATACCCCAGAGAAAGAGAAACCTTGGCTCATATGTTCCTGGAGTCATGCAGAGAATGTTCATAGCAGCCTGGTTGCGATAGCAAAACACTGAAAACATTCTGCATGTCCAAGGACAGGAGAATGGAGAAATTCACATCAGAGAAAATGAATGAACCATATGATCAGTGTGGCTCAATCTCAGGAATTTGATTTTGAATAAAAAAGAAAGAAAACCACAGAAGCATATATACAGTGTGATTCTGTTTATAATCTAGCTCTAAAACCTGCAAAACTCAACCAAATTTGTTTAGGCATGTATTCAAATAATAAGAAAAACAAGGGACTGATAAGCACAAAATTCTGGGTGGTGGTTGCCTCTGGCAGGAGAAAGCAGGCTAGTGTAGTACAGAGAAAAGACCCGCAGGAGGCTCGGAAGGAACTGATGCCCTATTCCTTCAAGCAGCTAGTAGGTCAAATAATTTAAATTTTTTATATATATCACTGCATAACAAATCACCCCAAAACTTAAGAACTTAAAGCAACAATTCACTTATTATCTCACAGCGTCTGTGGATCTGAGTCCTCCAGCTCAGAGACTCCCAGAGGCTGCCAGTTGTTCACTAAAGCTTCACCAGGGAAGGATCTTCCTCCAAGCTCGTTCATATGGACGTCCCCAGGATTCTGTTGCTCTCCCACGGTGTTGGACTGAAGGCCTCAGATCCTAGATAGCTTTTGGCTAAAGGATGCCCTCAGTTCCTTGCCATTGGGGGTGTCCATAGGGCAGTTCACAACATGGCAGACGGCTTCATCAGAGTGAGCAGAAGCCCAAGAGGTGAGCAAGAGGGAAGTCAAAGTCTTAATAAACTAATCTCGGAAGGGACAGCCTATTACCTTTGCCATAATCTATTCACAGGTCTAGCCCATGCTCAAGGGTTGGAGGGTGGGGAATCACACAGGAGTGTGAACAGCAGGAGGCAAAAATCACTTGGCATCCTACTTAAAAGCTGCCTACTACATATATTTGAGTGGGGGGGGGGCGGGGGCGGGTGGTGTTCTCTTATTAAATATTCCCTAATAAAAATCCCTATGGTGACTTCTCAGTAACTTCAGGATCAAAATAGTTACCTTACTAAGAAGACTTCTTCCATGGCTTGGCCTATTCTGCCCTGCAACTGTCCCTCCCTTCACTGTCCCTCCCATCCGGCTGATTCACTTGATTTTGTCAAACAGGCCCTGTGCTCTCAAGCCCCTAAGCATTTTCCTACACTGTTCTTCCACAGATGGTGTCTTCTCCTCGTTGATCTTCTCTGCTCAATAACTAATACACATCACCTCCCCGCAAAGTCATCTGTACTCCTGCTCCTCATCGACTGGCCCCCAGGCCCAGGTTGGGTTCTGCTGATCTCACGGTAGGTTGGGTAGCATGGGCTTTTACTCTGTGGAACTCTGGGCCCTCAGAGGGCAGGGCACGACCTCCTAGCCTGGCACATGAGGCACCCCACACAGGATAGTGCTGAAGGACAAAGAGGGATTGATGAACAGCAAAGCAAGGGAGTACGTAAAGGTTGTGAAAAGCCTCCTAACAGTTCAGGAGGGGCATAGAGGCCAAAGAATTTAAGAAAAAATGGTCAGTTTTAAGAGCTTCCAAATTTCAGATCAGGGATTGTGCACTTGTGTTGCTTAAAATGTCCAGCACTATTTTAAGGAGAGATTTTTTTGAAACTAAACTTTCTTTTTATTTTAAAGCATTTTTTATTGATTATGCTATTAGAGTTGTCCCATTTTTTCTCTCCATTATCCTCCTCCACCCTGTACCCCACCTGCCACCAGCATTCCACAGCGCCCACCCCCCACCCCTTTGTTTGTGTCTGGGGGTCACCAGGGTTGTGGGGCCTGGTGTGGGATTCCTCATTCCTGAGATATCCCTTCCAAATTTTTATCCACCACATGTGGATGTGGGACCAGCATGTCACACACCTCCAACTCTACTACCAGTCTGGATGTGCGCTTTCTTTAGTTCCGTAGTCGTCAAGACTTCCATTCAACTTGATTTCTGATGGTTCTCAGTGATGGCTGTTCTATATTTCACTTGTAATTTTGAAGTTGCTGTGCGAGGAGGCGAGCTGTGTTTACCTAGGCCACCTTCTTGATGGGAAGTCCACCAATTCTGTTTTTTTTTTTGGGTCTGATAGTGTAGGAACTACTGTGAAATAATCTCTGATTTGGTGCCCACTGAAGTGGGTTTGGGGTCTTTGGAGGGCGGGGCTGTAGCACTGGCTCCCCTCGGAGTACAAACTCCCAGGTGCCCCCGTTCCTTCTTCTGCTGTGGCTTCAGATTTGGTAAGATATTGGGAAAGCTGCTTTGGGTGGCCCGCAAGTC
>PVKU01006356.1:0-105482 GCA_004027475.1 Anoura caudifer
CTACCTTCTCCTGACCTGTCTGAGGATCTCCTTTCTCTCCCGATTCCTGAAGTGTGTTACGGCCTCACCGACATCAGACCACAAGGGGCAGGGACACTACCTTCTCCTGACCTGAGGATTTCCTTTCTCTCCCGATTCCTGAAGTGTGTTACGGCCTCACCGACATCAGACCACAAGGGGCAGGGACACTACCTTCTCCTGACCTGTCTGAGGATCTCCTTTCTCTCCCGATTCCTGAAGTGTGTTACGGCCTCACCGACATCAGACCACAAGGGGCAGGGACACTACCTTCTCCTGACCTGTCTGAGGATCTCCTTTCTCTCCCGATTCCTGAAGTGTGTTACGGCCTCACCGACCTCAGACCACAAGGGGCAGGGACACTACCTTCTCCTGACCTGTCTGAGGATCTCCTTTCTCTCCCGATTCCTGAAGTGTGTTACGGCCTCACCGACATCAGACCACAAGGGGCAGGGACACTACCTTCTCCTGACCTGTCTGAGGATTTCCTTTCTCTCCCGATTCCTGAAGTGTGCTACGGCCTCACCGACCTCAGACCACAAGGGGCAGGGACACTACCTTCGCCTGACCTGTCTGAGGATCTCCTTTCTCTCCCGATCACTGACAACGCACTGCAGCCTCACTGACCTCAGACCACAGTCCTTCCCACAACAGCCCGGAAACTTACAAGAATGGATACCCTTAGAACCAGGACGTAAAAACAACGACGAGAAGGAAAACGGCTTAGTCCACGATTCCATTCTCCTAGTTTAAATGTGAGATTTTACCATGAATATTTTTTTATATTCTTCTGTCAGACCTACAACCAGGCTTCCACGGTGAACACCCCTTTGGGAGACGAAGTTCACCATCGACATGAATGTAAAAACCAAGTGTTCACTGCAACACCGGTTTAGGCCCCAAGAGAAATAAAATACGTATTAATACAACGTATGTCACTACTTCTTGCAACAGAGAGACAATTAACAGTTCGAAAGTAATTTAAAGGCGGGGACCATAAGAATGATTATGGATTACCCAGGAAATCTGAACATGGACCAGGCATGTAACGAGCATGAGACGTTGTTAATACGTCATGTACGGTAATAATGCCGCGGTGATGCCTCGAAGAGCGACAGCGGAGCGCGCTCTCATCTGACCCAGCGAGGCTCTCGCAGGTGCGGTGGCCCGGGGGCGGCGGGGGCCAGTCTGACGCCAGACCAGGCGCCGCGGACGGCGGCCGCCTCTATAGTGAGCACTCGGGGGGCTGCTGTAGCGATCGCTGTACTTTTCTGGACCGAACTCTCCACAGTGAAAACAGCAGTGCCAGTAAAATCGTGCGCGCTCTACGCGGAAGCGGAAATGCAGGCAGGAACGACGTCGAGGTGAGAAAGCCACCGCAGTGCCCGCGGACGAAGCACAGCCCGCGGACGAAGGAGCGCTGAGGGCTGCAGCGGGGCGTCTTAACAGCTCGGCGCGTGGTGACCTAGTGCCTGCAACCCTCTCCGCTACCTGCTTACGTAGCTGCTCTGGGAACTAAGTATTTTTAAATGATCATTTGTACATTTTACATCCAGAGGTCAGCAACGTCTGGAATAAAACACTTTTAACGTACGAAGGCACCACACGCTCACCCTGTGTTGACCACACGGAGCGACCCACCACTCGCTGCAGAGAGGCCTGCGCGGGCGTCTCGCACCCACCTGTGGGCCTCTCCCACCCACCTGCGTGGGCGTCCTGCACCCACCTGCGCAGGCGTCTTGCACCCACCTGTGGGCGTCCTGTCCCTGCTGCTCTGGCTGCGCTGCAGCACCTCCACTTCCTCAGCGAGTTTCTGCTTCTCGGCCTCCAGGGCTTCCAGGATTCTCGTGTGGCGGACGCTGTGGTCCTCCAGAGCCTGTGGGACGCGCGCCCCCAGAGACCCACGGGTGAGCGCACAGAGAGACGGCGGAGCCAGCCTGGCCACCCCAGTGCGCTGTCGTTAACCGCGCTGTACGTGTGCTTTGTTCAGCGCGGGGGGGGCTGCTGAAAATGTGTAAAGTGTCTTTATAAGATGATTTTCCCTTCAACAAAATCATTAGGAGTTTTTGACGGCAAAGATTAATCTTTTGCTTTCCATTGATAAATTTTTTTTTTAAAAAACCTTTAGAAAAAAGAGAAAAAAACTCAAAAAAGCTGACATCCAAGGACCTTTGACTAAATAAAAAAGTTAAATTTAAAAGACACCAAAGCCCTCCCCCGGTCACAAATAAGCCTGTGGCAGCCCACTCACAGCGTCCCCAGGGTTTCGATGGCTCTGCTTCCCCCGAGACCCGGGGACACGTGCTCCCTGCGCCCCAGAGCTGACCGGGGGCGTGGGACCGCATCAGCGCAGTACCTGGACTCGGGGTGCTGGGCTGTTTCCTCCCACCCCCACCCCAAACCGGGACGAGAGAGGAATGAACCCGCCACTTACAGTGAGCTATGGGGCTAAGGTCCGAGGCAGGAGGGCAGAGACGCCACAGTGGCGGCCGCCACACTTCAGGCCCCGTCAGACCCCGCACCTGCCCTCAGAGTCCCCGCACCTGTTCCCAGACACCCCCCCCCACCTGCCCAGACTCTGCTCTGCAGGAGGCCTCGGGACCTGCATTTCTAACAGGGGCCTCGGGCGCCGCTGGCCTAGGGACCCCGGTGGGAGAACCACCGATGTACAGAGGAAGAAAGGCCAAAAGGTTGACAGAAAGGTGACCCTGTGGACTGTGACCTTGGCCCCTGGAGCAAGCTCCGCCCCCTGAGCGGACTGGAATGCCCACGACTCTCCCCTGGAGTGACCGACCAGGCAGGCTGTGCCCCCGACAGCAGCGGGTGGGGCCGGTGACGGAAGCTCCCGCCGCCACGGAAGCTCCCACTCGCCTGCTTGGCAGCCAGACTCTCCATCTCCAGCCGCTTCCTGCTGACGTGGACTTCCTGCTGCAGACGCTGCTTCGCCTGCTCCAGCTCCTCGATTCTGTGGGTAGCTTGCTGGTTACTTATCTCCTGCATTTCCTTCCTCTGGGACTCTTCTTTCTTTAAGGAACGATAATAAAAACAACTAGGGCAGGAAAAAAGCGTTTTATAAAAGTTACCCCCAGCAGACGGACGGCCCTCCGCCTAGGTCCCTGGGAGAGAGCAGGAGGCCGGCCCCTTGGACAGCAGGCCCGGGCGCTTCCCCACGTGCGCGCTGAGGCCGTGGGGGAGCAGAAGGACACCTGGGGGACGCGGCGGAGGGGATACGGCAGAGGGAAAGTAACGCAGGTCTGGAGGCCTCCTGTCCGCTACCCGCGGCCGACCCCCTGCTGTGGACGTGCTGCCCCCACCACGCCCTCCCCAGCCACTTGCAGGGACAGGGGTCACCGGGGTGGACGGGAGGAGAAAGCCTGCCGTTACCAGCTGCGCCTCCAGGGCCTCGATCCTGCGCTCGTAGGCCGCCCGCTGCTGGGCGAGCTCACGCGCGGCCACCTCCTGCGCGATCTGGGCGCCGCGCAGCAGCTCCTGCTTGGCTCGCAGCTGCGCCTCCTTCACCTCGGCCTCCAGCCTGCAAAGCACAAGCCCCGGACGTCCTTCACCTGCCGCCACGGTGGCGGTTCCCACTGCAGTTTTCTCAGTCACAGCCCCGTGCACGTGGCTCCGGATCGGCGTCAGGGGCACGTGCAGCGGTCGGACCGCCACGCCCGCCGCCGCTCCTCCTGGTGTGAAAGCGCCTCCCATCAAACAGCAGCGCAAGTCTCGGGACCGAGCCTCCGACCTGCCGTCAGGGGAGCGTTCACGCTGCCGTCAGCTGGAGAGCCATGTGCACGAAGACCAAGGAAAGGACGAGCGTGTGCACGCATGCCCCTCAGCCCCTGCTGCGGGCGGACGTGCGAGCGCACGCCCGGCTCTCCTGCGAAGGCAGGTGCGCTGGGTGACAGCAGGCGGCCGGGGGGGGGGGGCCGGGCAGCGAGGGCGCCAGCGGACGCGCCAGCGGACGCCCCCAGGGGGCGCTGTGCGGCAGGGGCAGCGCAGCGTCCACCACTGTCCTGCATGTCAGGCTGCAGCAGCCGCGCTGCGCCGAGGCGCCCCCTGTCGGCAGGTCGGGGGGGGGCACGGGGCGTGGGCGGTCGGAGGGTCAGGGACGGGAGGGGGCTGCACAGCCGCGCGGACGCACTGACACCTCTGAGCCGCCCGCCGAGAAGCGGGTCAGACCGAGGACTGCGTGCTGCGTGCGCCGCACAGAAAGGAAGGCAGGAGCTAGCCCGGACTTCAGGAAGGTCGCACTGACCACCCCAGCGGTCGCCACGCTGCCTGCCCTCACCGCCCTCGTCCCCGAGCGCACGGCGCCGTCTCCCTCCAGTCGCTCCTTGGCCGCACACGGCGGCTTCTCTAACAACGTGACCCTTCTTGTCAGTCTCACGTCTGCCTGAGATCCCCGAGGGACCCCGCGTCCTTGAGGGTAAAATCCAGACCCAGTCCTTCCTTGACGTCTGTTTCACCAGAGCTTCTGAGGACGCGGTCTAAACCCCACCACGCTGCCCGCAGGAACCTGCCAGGCAGCCCGCCCCGGTCCCCCTGCCGCCCCCCTAGTGTCGTCCCACAGTCCTTGGGGCCTCCCATCCAGCGACGTCCTCTCACCCTCTAGAGAGCTCCACTGACCCTTGGTCAGGGCCAGAAGTCACCCGCAAACTCCACACAGGGCCGGACGCGGTTGCAACTGCCCACCTGTCGGACCAGGGGACCATGCCTCCCCCCAGGGCCCTGCCCCCAGCACCTGCTGGACAGGTGTCTGAGGAACCTGCATGCATGCCCAGGAGGCAGCGCCCGGAGTGAGGCACAGCCACCAAGCCCCGTGTGCTGACCTCTGTGCGGGCTCTCGGGTGGACGCTGCTCCCCGCCCCCCAGAGACCCCCTCGCTGCTCCAGACCGACAGCGACACTCACTGCGTTCGCTGGGCCGCAAGCAGCTCGTTCTTGGCGAATTCGAAGTCCTTCGAGCCCTTGTGTGCGGGGGTGTCCACCCCAGCCAGCCTCGGTGCTGCCTGGACTTCCGCTGGGTGGTGGAACCTGAAGTAGTGGTCCCCCCCGAGCACCACGCGGTCACCCTAGCAAACACATGGGGGTCACTGCTGGAGGCGCGTGTGACCCAGAAACTGCTGGGGACACACCGACACGCTCGGGGCCTCCGCAGAATCCGTGTCAGTGCAAAGGCCACAGGGACCACGGCCACCACCACTCATTCACGCCATCTGCACGCCAGGAACCACGGGGCCCACGCCACACACACGTCTCCTGTGCGCCTCCCGACAACAGGTCATCACCGGCTCTGGGGCCAGGAGACTAGAGCACAGACCCCTGACGGCAGTGCCGGCACCCTGTGGGCGCCTTCCCGCAGATGCCGAGTCAGCACCGGGGCGTGACTGGCCCCTCACCGCCCTGGCAGACAGGCCAGACGCAGTTCTCAGACTGAACCGCAAAGAAATGGAGCGGCGCCCGGCCCGGGGCCCAGCACCTCCTCCCACTCGGGCACCCGCCGACTTACATGGTGCAGCACCGTGGGCTCCGAAACCAGCCTGCCGTTCACGTAGGTCTTGGCCTCCCCCACCGGGACGAGGCTCACGGTCCCGCCGACGTGTCGGATGGTGCTGTTGGAGAGAAGCACGCTGCTGCCACGGCGGCACGGACGGCACAGGGGGACGCAGGGCAGCAGGGGGATGTCAGGCTGTCGGTCCCGTGTTAAGGGTCAGATCCGACAGCAATGGCCTAAGATTCTCTCCCTCCCTCCGACCCGACTCGGGGTGCAGCCGGAAAGGCCTGGCCTCCCGGCCCTTCGCCCACCAGGCAGGGAGGAAGGGCAGCGCCTGCATTTTCAGCACAATTGCTTGAAAACAGAAAATGGAACAAAAGCGTTAAAATGTCGATAGTGGTTTACTTCTAAATGGAACAGATTCACAGTGTTCTTACTTTTCACATTTCCGACTTTCTGGGCTGACAGAGTTGAGATAACGCAGCGGTGTTTTCCCCTCGGGGTGGGGGTTGAGAGTGCGGGGGTGGGGGAGGGGTGGAGATGAGGGCACCTGGCTGCACCCGATGGCAGGGGAGACTGTGCAGCAGCAGCAGCAGCTGCAGACGCTCGGTGGTTCTCTGGGTCGTTTTACTCAGCGAATAGGAAAGAAGCCCCACGGTCCAACCCATCTCTGGGCTGACGGGACGGGGAGGAACAGGGAAGCGGCGGCCCCCCTGCTGAGACACGCTCTGTGTGAGCACAGCTGGTCACAGAGGCGGTGACGTCCCCTCAGAGCACACCGGACCCCGGACAGGTCACACGTGTGCCAAAGCCCCGACAGCAGCTGCCACCAGGCCAGGCGCAAGGAAGCAGAGTGCACACGGCACGGCGCTTCATGCCGGTGCGTCCGCCCAGGCCCACAGCTCCACGCCTGCGCCCAGGACGCCAAGAGAGCTCTTCCTCCCGCTGGCAGGCAGGCCCCGTGGGGACACAAGAGAGGGCGTTGTGACCTCACACCCTAGCCCATCCTCACAGGACACCCCACAGCATTTTCCCATCGCGGGAAGGAAGACCCCACGGCTCGGCGCCCCTGCGCCTCGGACCGGATTTGCATGCTGACAGAAAACTGGCCAGGTGCCGTGTTTTCCGAGAGGACGGACTTACCAGTGGTCCTCGGCCACCAGCACCCCAGACAGCCGGATATCGGGGCTGGAGGTGGGGCCGCACTTGCCCACGGTGGTGGTGCCTTCTTTGATCACGTAAAACAGCGTCTCGGAGAGCTGGGGGTCCGCGCTGAGGTTGACCAGGCTTGGCGAGCAGGTGTCCACGTGGAAGGTGATGCCTGCTTTCTAGTGGAGGGCGAAGACGAAGCCAACCATGACCAGGAGCACAAAGCTGCTCAGTCCACTTACAACGAGGGGTCTCCGCTGGAGGCTGAGATCACTCTACTGAAGTCTCCCTAAGTCAAGGTTGCCTGGCACCTCTCCCTGCAGACGTCCCGAGTCGGCCCCTGCACCTCCCTTCTCTTCAACTGCGAGGCTCCCTCTCCGTCCTGCAGCACCCCCCCCCCCGCCCCTGCCGGCTCACGCTCCCATGGGCCGTCGGCACACAGGGCTGGTTCCCCTGACCCATCCGTCCTCTCTGCCAGGAGCCACACCCTTCACGGCCGTCACCTGACGTCGGGGCCTGAACCGCCTGAACCACGGAGGTGGCTCCTGCAGGTCCCTGCCCACAGTCTCTCCCGTTTCCAGTCCCCCCACCTGCTATATCCGTTTAACCCTCCCGAACATGTTCTCAAAGTGCCCAGCTCCCGGTCCAACACTTCCCATGACCTCCCACACCCCACAGGGTACGCTCAGATTCCTTGGCCTGGACACGAAGCCCTTAACCCAAGCCAGAACCACCCTCCGGTTTCATCTCCTTCTGGCCTTCCCCGCGCCGCCCCCGTGACACAGGCCCACACCCGCTCTCCGAGCTCTCCACACCCCGAGCTCCCCACCCCACAGCGGCCACCTCCTGGAGGCACGCTTCCTGCCCGCCCCCATCAATGTCTCACCCCGCCGCCAAGCCCCACTCCCATCCTGCCTCTCCCGGAAGCTGGACAGACCACCCCCAGGGGAGCCCCCTTCCTCTGCATCCTCCCAGACCCACTGCGACCACCTGAAACACGTCCCTGGCCTCCCCCACCTCTGCCCGACCGCCCGCTCGCTCTCCCTCAGGACCAGGTCCTATAAAACGTTCAAGCCTCCCGGTCCCTTACGGAAGGAAAGCTCCCCGCCGCACGGCAGAAGCGTTTAGCAAGTCGCTGCGCAGCGCACTCGTCTACGCGCTAACTGTGCGGCAAGCGGACGGCCACAGCACTCACACCCTGACCGGACCCCGCTGCTCCGACCCCCTCTCCGGCCGTGCTCCCTGCGGACCCGGGCGCGGCAAGCACGGATCTACCGGCGACTGTGCCTTCTCCGTCGGTGAGAACGCAAGACCATACCTGTAGCTCCTTCATTTCCTGATGTTTTCTTTTTTCCGCTTCTTCAAATTTCTCTTTCCATGCTCTTTCCAAAGACAGACAAAGTAAGAGAGTGACAAACGCATACACATATATTCACATACACGTGATGGAGAATCAACAGCCCATCCACAAATATCACGAAACCACGTGGGAGTGAACGAGACGGTCCCGAGGTGGCTGCTGCACCCCCGTGGGAAGAGCTGAAGGACAGAGCGCGGATCCCCTGCCGTCTCCCGCCACCAGGGCGCCGCGGGCGCCGCCCACCTCTGCATCTCCGCCATGTCCCGCTCCTGCCGGTGCAGCCGCATCCTCAGTGAAGTTATTTCCTGCCGACAGAGCCGGTATCGTTCTGGGTCGATGTTCTGATGGTTTCTTTGAGCCGCTTTCAGCTTTTCAATTTCTGCTTTCAAGTCTAAATATTTATAGAAACACGCATGACCGGTGATGTTTGACATAGAATCATTCCCGCCGTGGGCCCACTCCTCCAACTTCAGCTTCCCTGCCCCTCCGTCGCCCACAAACCCCCACCCAGGCTTGACCCGCGCAGGAGCCCACGCCACGCCCGCCCGCCCACCTCGGATGAGCTGCGCGCTCGCGTCCTCGTTCACGCGCGCCACGTTGACGATGCTGCGGGCCTGGCGCGCGTAGCGCAGCGTGCTCAGGGTCTCCTCCACGCTGCTGGCGGCCGGGCTGACCGTGGCAACCATGGCCGTCTTCGAGTTGCCGCCCAGGCTCTCCTTCAACAGCCTTCGAGGGAAAAGACCATCATTGGGCTTCACTCCCACAGCCCACTGGCGATTTTCCGCGCAGCACAGAGCCGCTCGCGGGGCCCAGGAGGCTGCGCTGCACTCCGGGCCCCAGTGCGAGTTCCTCCCAGATCTCGCGAGCACTTCGGCTCCTCCCGCGCGGTGCACGCTGCCCGGTGAAGCGCCGTCTGTGCACGGGTTACGGTGTGGGCGGTGGGCAGCGCCCCAGCACCCGGCGCCCCGGGCACCTCCGGAAAGGCACCGGCTGCCGCGGTCACTGCCCAGCGCTGCACCACGGCCTTGTGGAGCAGGTACATGGTGAAGATGGTGAACGGACACGGATTCGAACATTGTTTCCTTCTAGATGCAAAGGCCTTATTTTAGGGGGAAAAGGGTGCGGGGCTGAAAGGTCCGTCTCGACTCATGCAAAGTGAAGTCCACTGTTCCTAACGTTCCAGGCCTTTGAGCGGATCCGATTCCCCCGCCCGGGGCCCCGGGGGCACCTCGGGGTGAGGGATGGGAAGCGCAGGCAGTGCGTGTCCTCAGTGCGAACACTCGCACCCTGAACCGCCCGGCGTGGCTGCTCGCAGTCCGCGTGTGTCGTGGGACCGCCGCGCTCCAACCCCGGGCGCTGATCGGAGCCTCCAGGTGCAGCTCGCCCACTACCAGCGACACAGCGAATCGCCCGGGGCCGTTCCACTCCGGTTCACTCCTCACCGCAGCCCTGAGGGCAGGGCGGTGGCCGCCCACCTCCCAGAGCGAGGCCCGCCCAGGCGGTTTGGCCCCAGGTTACACAACGACCCTTTCAAGTTCATAGGACACTTGCCAGGTGAGCACCGACTCGCGGTAGGGGACAAACACCCCCTTCCGGCGTCCGTGTTCCGCCAGCGCGGACACCACCTTGCCCAGAGTCAGCAAGGACTTGTTGATGCTCGCGCCTTCCTGTGTGCGGGAGAAAAGCGCATTTCAGAGCCCAGCCGCTGCTCGGCAGGCATGTGCCCCACGACCGAGCCCCTCCCCCACGGCCACCGACTCGCCCCTGCCGCCCCTACACCACCATCCAGACTGGAGCGCGCTCGCCGCCCACCCCGGCACTGCGGCCCACGGGCGGAGGCGCCGTGCTGTCACAGGTCTACTTCGTTTGCAGCCCCCTAGAGACCGCGCCCTGGGAGCCGCCCCGCCCCCTGGGGGCGCCCCTCACCCTGAGCTGCTGCCCGCAGGTCCCGGCCGGGCCACAGCGCTCGCTGCCCGCCAGGTCCACGAGGTTGACGTGGCTGGTCACCCTGTGCTCGAGCTCCTCGCCGTCCACACACTCCGTCTGCGGCACGAAAACAACACATCGTAAGTTCCCATGACTTGCCGTCGACATGAGTGTTCAAAAGGCAGAGCTGTCCAAGGGTGCAAGCCGGCCGCTTGTTCTTGAAAGGGCCCCTCCTTGAGCCTGCGATAAGGGGCCGCCCAGAGGAACCCAGGCTGCATGCACAGCGCTGGGGCAGGCCAGCGTGAAGGGCCCGCCTGGCACCGGACAAAGCCCCGAAGGCACAACCACGTCAGGGACGCATCACAGGTGGTGGAAGGGTTAAGGTGCAGTGGTGTGCGGCCCAGCATCCAAGGAGCAAGGGCTCAACAGCAACAGAAATGCCCAGCGGGGAGAAGCCCCTGGAGCAGCTGCCAGTCAGGGGGAGCTGCCAGTCAGGGGGAGCTGTCAGTACGGGGAGCTATCGGTCAGGGGGCAGCCGTCGGTCAGGGGGAGCAGCCGGTCGGGGGAAACTCCACGGATGTGAAAAGCACTGTGCGGAGAGTTTCGGTGGCTGACGGCTGTCGCAGGCCCTGGGAACCGTTCAGCTGACCCAGCTGAGATGCAGAGTCACAAATCGTGACCCAGCTGGGACGGACGGCAGTTACCAGAAGGTTTAGCAGGTTTTACTGGGGCAACAGGACCTACGGCTGAACTTTTGAAAGCCTTTTACTTTCCGATATGATTTTCCAAATACTGTCCAATAGTCACCAGGCATTGCTGATAACAGCACCACATACCGATGCAACGTCAGTGATACCACGACAAGCCAACAGCATACGCTACTGATTTCTGAAGCAGTGAGAAGAACGGAGAGCCACATGCACCGCAGCCGACTCCCTTACTGTGTGGCTCTCCCACGCCCACTGTCCCGTGCACCGACGCGCACGCCCCTCTGCCCTCGACGCAGGGAAACCCGGGCGGCCCACCTGTGTGCGGGTCATCCGCAGGGAAAGCACCGCGTGGGACCTGGAGCTCTTGTCGTTCATCCCCGTGGCGGCCGTGGCCCTCTGCTTGCTGCCCAGCTCCAGCCAGCCCTGGCGAGAGAGGTCGAGGGGCCAGGTCACACTGGGAGCACGTGCCCTGAGCGCCACGGAGACACACACATGTACTGGCTCGTAAACGGAGACCATCGGTAAGCGTGTAGCATCCGGCAGTCGGCACCCACACCAATTGTCTGCCATTTTCGGAATCAGAAAATGATGACTTCGAACGGCAGTGTCCATGACCCTATGCCAACAGGATGGTGGATCCTACTCCTGCTTCAGCAGAGTAATTCTTACGAGGCATCAGCAAGATAAACCTTCCGCTGACGCAAACAGCAGCGAAGGAGAAACGTTCTTTCGGGCGTGCGTGGGCACGATCGCTCTGTCTACGGAAGGGACAAAGTGCCCTCTCACCTGGACATCAGAGTACGAGCTGACGGCGTTCCTGCGTTTGAAAAGCAGAGAGACATCAGATCAGTTTTACTGCCACCTGCACGCGCACTCTTGTGAAATAAACGGTGCGATTGTCCCTGACGCGGTCAAGCGCCTCAGCATCTCCACACGGCAGCGTGCGAGCCTCAGGCCTGAGACCACGGGGACACACACAGGGACACGTATGGCGTGTCCGGGGGGGGACGCCGGCACGCGTGGGGCTCAGCACCACCCCAGATTCCCGGGGTGAGCCCTGTCCCCACCTCGCCACGCCCCATCCTTCCAGAGAGCTCTCGGAGCACTCGCAGGTGACGTGAGTGACCCTCGGCTTGTCTCGCGCTCGGGACGTGCAGCTCCCCAGAGCCCCTCCTCCCCTGGCCGGCTGAGAGGAGCCGCGCGAAGAGTGGAGTGGGGGCACCACATCCCACTCAGCACAGTGACGCTGCAGGCCAGGCCTCCGCAGGGGCTGAGGAAGGCCCGACCTCCCGGCAAACACGCAGCCAGCACGCTACTTACACGGCCAGATCTTCGACGTACGGCCCGGACACGGGGTGCTCCCTGACGCGCAGCTGCGGGGAGCAAGCAGAGCGGCAGTGAGGGCACAGGACAGCGCGCACAGAAGACAAGTTTCAGCGGCGTTTCCTACGTCTTGATTTTAAGGTACAGGTGTCTTCACCTCGCACAGGACAAACCTACAGGGCTTCACGCACACAGACGGAGAGGCACCGAAACCGCCTCGCGCCACAGCCGCCACCGGCGCAGGCCCAGCAGCCGTCCAGTGTCCCCACGTCCCAGCCCTGCACATGCTGACCTCCCGCAGCGGCTGCCGCTCACGGGCCTGACCTGCCTCTCCAGACCGTGTCTGCTGCAGCCCAGACAACCTCGGACCGTGTCCGCTCATACAGCACGGCTTAGGCACTGCGACCAGAAATCCCTCCACGGGGAGGCACGAAGGAGAACGCCCGCGCGGGCTTGATGTCCGGGGTGCCGCCCCGGTCAGGTGGGGGCCGGGAGCGGGGCCTCTGAACACAGCAGCTTCCTGCTCTCCGAGGCCCTTTTCAGAGTTAAAGACTTTTAATTCCAACAGTGGTTTTTAGAAAGCTCACGTATTTGGGAAATTTCGTCTCCCAGGAAATGCTACCGACAGGACCGCGGTTTGCAGACAGTGCCGCGAAATGCATCGCTACAGTAACGACCATCCCTGCCAGCTTCTGTGGTTGGGTTAGCTTTGCGGACTTTGGGCGCTGCGTGTTTAAGTTGTCCAGCTGCATCTTGGAACAGGTATTTTATCTTTAACTCACACAGCACTTGCTTAAAATAAGAAGTTGGAGTTGAATAAGGAACTGAACTTGCACTATTTACTCAGCAACGACACGGTCAGACGGCAGACCCCAGGCGCCGGCTGCCCCGTAACAGCCCCTCAGTGAAAGCCTGGGCCACGCGAATCATCTTGAGAACGAATACAATTACACACATCATGGAAACAGAAACTAAGAACAGATAATAAATGGCTCTGATCTTACCGGTTGCTTTGCCTGCCCACGTTCACCTTTACACACCAGAAGGTCGTGGATCTTTTCATTATACACCTCAAAGAAGCTCATTTCGACGTGGTACCTAACCTAGTCAGGACAGGAACGGCGTGGGACTCGTTTCTGAAGTCCTCGCGCTCCTTGCAAAGCCGCACCTCACAAGGGCCCAGGACCCGGAACGTGTGAAAAACCCCAGTGACCCAACAGCAACAAAACAGCCCAACCTAAAACGGACAAGCCTCCTCCCATGAGGCCCCAGCGCAGGGAAACGCACCCTCCGGTAGGTGAGAGTGAGTGACCGGACGTCCAGACCCCTGGCGAGGGGTCCTGGCCAGGGACAAAGTGGCCAGTGAGGAAGGGCAGGAAGTGGGGCCCCGGGGTGTGGCCACCTGACCCGGGGGCTGCGGTCTCCCACCAGTGCGGTCCCTGGACAGGCCAGAGCCGTGCCCAGCCCACGCAGGGCCGAGTGTCAGCCCCTTCACCAGCCCCACGCGAAGGCCGCAGGCGCTGTGGGAACCTACCTCTGGGGTTTTGGCTACTTGAGCAAAAAGGTCTTCACAGAATCTTGGAATTATTCCTGGTTCTTCACCAAACCCCATCATCCTGGAAAATACATCGTGGACAGAGCGGAAGGACAGCTGGCCAGGGTTGTACAGCTCTTGCTTGGGGAGGTGGGCTGAGGGCTGGAGCAGCTAGTTAAACCTCATCGTTCGTGTCTAAGGACCAGGTCTCCGGAGCCCGGTCAGCCCAAGTTCAACCTCGATCCCGCCCTCGCCAGCTCTGTGACCTCGGGCAGACACTCGGCCCCAGTGAGCCCCGTGTCCTCGTCTAAAAGGGGGACCCGCAAGGACTCAGCAGTCCGGAGGGCTGTGTGAGAAAGCTTCAGCATCGTGCCTGCAACACGGTAAGGACTCCGCAATGCGTGGCCGGGGGAGCCGACTGCTTCCTCCAGGCAGGCGTGCTCACCGAGCCTCCCGCCAGGCGGCTGACTTCTGATTCTCACGACACTCACAGCAGAGCCCCACCAGCTCCGGTCCCGGTGACAAACGCCACGCACAGGAAACGGGGCCGGCGGTGCTTACGGGGCTGGACGACGTTTGCAGAGCTGGTTTGTGAAACCCCGGAGATTTGAGCCCAGATCCACGTGTTTCCAAAACTACGTGCTTTCTATCAAACCACAACGCTTCCCACGAAAGATGTGAACCTCCCCAGCCAGTGTGGCTCAGTGGGTTGGAGCCTCGTCCCCTAAACCGAAAGGTCACCAGTTCGATTCCCAGTCAGGGCACATGGCTGGGCTGTGGGTTTGGTCCCAGGTCTAGGCAGGGATGAAAGGCAACCGACCGACGTTTCTGTCTCACGTCGAAGTTTCTCCATCTCTCTCTCCCTCCCGCCCCCTCTCTCTCTAAAATCAACAAGCGTGTCCTCGGGTGAGGATTCAAAAAGACGTGAACCTTTCTGCACAGTCACATCAGCAGCCGTACTCACGTGTAGGACTTCCCGGAGCCAGTCTGCCCGTAGGCGAAGAGGCAGGCGTTGTAGCCTTCCAGGGCGCGGGCCAGGAGGGGGGCCGCCAGGGCCCCGTACACCGCGGCCTGGCCGGCGTAGCGCGGGTGACCCTCGTCGAAGGACCAGAAGGAGACGTCGTAAACGAAGTTGTACACGTGCCTCATGTCAGGGTGTCTCACGGCAATCCCCTCCCCGTCCACGAAGACCACCTGGGCCGCGTCCTGGTCCCTCTCCCTTCCAGAAGGAGCACAGAGCAAAATGCCAAGTCACCGTCGTTAGTCTGAGCGGCAGCCCACAGAGCACAGGAACCGCGGGACTCGGTGCAGGTGGCCTTCCTCCGGGGCAAGCTCACGCCTTGGTTTCCCGTGGAAAGTGCTGAGCCGCAAACAGAACTACGGTGCGTGCCGGGGCCGAGGGGGAGAGTGCAGCTCAGGCCTGTCCCCCGAAAGCCGGCCCTGCCCCCACAGTTTCCCCGCCCCGCCCCTTCCTCTCGGACTCTCCCCTTTCCGCTCCTGTGACCCACCTGGACACCTGGTCCAAGGCCGGACACTTGTTTTTAATACGCTGTAAAGAGATTTTGGAAGCGCAGATCTACAGAGAAGTGTGCCGGTGTCATCTCGGCAAACCTGGGCAAAGGTCAGCGTGACTCGCAGTGTCCCCACCACCGCACGGGCCCCTCCCACCCTCAGCAGCTCCCTCAGAGCCACGACCTTCACGTCCACCCTCCGTCCACCGCAGACCCGGAGGAAATCTCTCACTCGCTCAAGGTCCGCAAAAGGCGGTACATCCTGGTCTGGCCCCAGATGTCCCTCTGCTGCCCCCAACTCTGCTTCAGCTCAGAGTTGACCCTGGAAGCCACCCCCCTCGTCGCTGCAGTGGGTGTCCACTGCCCACCGCGCTGACAGGGTGCACCCACTGAGCCCAGGGACGTTCCACCCACTCTGGGCCCGGCGCCGCCAGCCTGCTCTCCCCTCGGCCTCGCTCCCCTCCACGGCTCCTACGGCCTTTCTGCCGGGTTTCCCCACTCTCTCCCACCGAGCACCCTCAGCCCTCCTTATCACCAACCCCACTCTGTCCCCAAAAGGCTGTATTTCGCCGTGTGACGTGCCTGTAACCGCTGACCCTCCAGGTTCTAACCAGAGGCTGAGCCCCAGCACGGCGGCCATCGGACCCTCTTGCTCAGACACAGCAGGAGGCGAAAGCTACCGGCTGGGGCGTTTCCCCGTCACCCCATAAGGTGTTCGAAAATAATTAGATGCCACGGGCACGTTTTGTCACGTCCGTCTTCTTCAACCCAGACACGTCACCCGTGACTGTCCCACCCGTGACACTTTAACGAGAGATCATTCTGCCATCAGAATCGCATCTGACGAGCGGCTGCCCCTACAAGCACCTGTACCAGAGATGACAGTGGGGACAGCTGCCGCTCCAGAAGGGTCCGGAAGGACCTCTTTGGGGTGAGAGACCCACGGCGGCTCCTGTGAAGGGGTGGTCGGCAACCCCACCGTATAACGCGGACTTGAGAGCAGGAAGAGGCTTAGGTCACTCACACTTTCTAAAAGCAGCATGTCTAGAAAAACCCACGTTTGTAAAACATGGCGATTTCAACTTTTTAACTTTACAGCCAATCACCACAATAACCAGCGTACCCCAGCACAGCCTCAGAGTTCTCTCTGCGCAAAAGCATCCCCATACCTCTTGCTGAAGGGCCTTACACGCACGGCCACCGTCACCTGGCTGCTCTCCGCTTTGAAGGGGTCTCTCTCTGCAGAGGTGCCCCGAACCGCACTTTCTTCCTGGGGAGGCAGTGTTTGTTCTTGGGCCCCTTCCCTCTTGTTTGCGAGAAGAGAACCTTTCGGCTTTGGGCGGGCTTGGAAGCCGGGCGTGCTAGCTTTCGGTGAGGACGCCGCCGGCCTCTTGAGCTGCGACGCGCCACCCCACGGGCTCAGCCCGGGTTCCGCGGTGCACTTGGTGGGTGTCCTTTTTTCTAAGCCCCCAAGTTCATCTGTGTTTTTCGCAATGTCCTTCCCAGTGCTTCTGTGACGCAAGTTTCCCGGTCCCGACACCCTGATGTCCCACTTGCTCCGCACGGGTTTCGTGGCCAAGGGTCCGGATCGCACAACTTCAGCCCGACTCCGGGAACCGACGGGCGTGCTGCGACTTAAGTAGGGCAGTGTCACGCTGTCGTCTGCCCTGCTGAGGGCAGAAAGTCCTTCCTCGCATCTTTCACCAGCCACCGCTACGGTGCCTTTCCTGCCTTCATCCGAGGGCGCCGACGGCGCACGGAGCGAACTGGCGTCACCACTGGCCGCCGTTACGCCTGCGCCGGTCTCCCGCGGAGCTCCTCCCACGGTGCGCGCCGCTGGCCGCCGGTCCCCGGGGCCTGTTCCAGTGCGCCGCTGCAGCGTGAGGCGTGCTTCTGCCACTTTTTCAGGCGACTCTCCCACCTCACGCCCGAGCAACGAGGACTCCCTGTTCCTCGTAACTCTCCTCTGAAGGGCCAGCCGGCCGGCAGGGCTCGGGGTGAGGGCCGCGTCCCCGGGCGTTTTGCAGGCAGAGATGACGTAGGTGCAGTTTATGTCTCCGCGCCTCCTGGCAGCGCCCGGCAACGGGTCGTCGTTCTCTCGCTCGCACACGTCCGACTTCGCCCGCAGCTTCAGGCTGCCCGTGAGGCTGAGGTCGTGCGCGGATGAGCCCTTCTGGGAGGAAGGAGCACTGAGCACGTCACCGTTGCTTAGACTGTGTGCCGGGCGCACTGACATCGTGGCAGCGAGTTATTTCCAAAGAAGGCTGTTGAGGAACCTAAGCTCTTCTCTGGATGTTCGTTTGACCTCCAGCCTATCAGCCTCCAAAAGTACCTGTTAAGTTGCAAAGAAAAAAAAATTTTACTGCACAGACTACGAACAGGCTTTAAAAGTATGAGAACCTTTCCTTGTGAAAGAAGCTTCCCAGAGGAAGGCGTTAGAACACAGGCGGCAAACCCAAGGCCGGCGGCCGAATCCAGCCCTCCACCTCGTTTCTGCCCGGCGGCAGCGCTGAGCTCTGGCCTCACAGTTTAGGAGTAGCTACATCTGCACAGCCCTAACATTACATCCGGCCCTTTGAAAGCAACTGCAAGGCTGATGCGGCCCCGGGTGAAAATGACTTTGACACCCCTGCCTGCGTTAGAATAATTAGATCCTGGAGACAGACCGGCAACGCTGAGGCTGTCCCATTTCAGGCTCGTGGTGAGAAGGCAGCGCTGTCGGGCAAGACGGGAACGCTGGGGACGAGAGGCAGCAGGAAGGAGGGGACCATCTGGGAGGTGGACGGACCCCCCAGAAGGGGCCACAGGCTGCGTCCACAGGGAAGAGCAGGGCTGTGAGGACAGGACACCGTCGGTGTCACTCATTCGTAGGGTCCCCAGGAGTCAGAGCCTATAACACACACCTGTGTCCTGACCTTGATTAACCCAAACACCATGGAAGCTCCCTGGGCAGTCCTCAGGGCCACGGCTCCCAACAAGCCAGGACCCTGGCATCACCCTCCCCGGCGGGGGAAGCAGCCCCCAGTGCTGTGAGTAATGAACCTGTACTTGTTCCAAAGTTTCCTGATGGGCGCTGCCGCAGGGCACCTTGCGGTCCCACCCGGAACCAGAGGGCTGGTCCCGCCACCACGCTGGTCATTCACAGGCTGAGACCAGCCATAACGCCAGGTGTGGGTAAACGTTCATCGTCTATCCAGCATTAAAGCTGTCGCGGCTGGGGCTGGGGCTGGGGCTGGGGGGGAGAACAGCGGTGCAGCCCAAACGGGCTGTGTCGGTGCAGACAGGCCTTTGCATCCCGCGCCTGGTTCACTTGTACAGTGACACCTGCTCAAACTATTCCCTGGAGAACCGCTGTCTGGGAACAAAATAACTTAACTTCTAAGGAGGCCTTTCCAAGTTCCCAGCCAACAACCCCCTGGGCAATAGCGCCTCCAGTCAGGCTTTCGGCTCCAAGTAGAGAGCCTTCCTCCTGCGACGGCAGGAAAAGGAAAGGCAAGACGCTCCACCGCAGCTGAAAACTCTTTGCTCCTCGCGCGAAGCGATGGGAAGTTTGGGGACTTTCTCCATCAGACCCGCACCGACGCAAGGGAAAGAAGTCACCGCCCGTCCTTCCCCAGCGTCCCCGGCGTCTGTCCTCAGCCGGTCACTGCGAGGGCGGGACAGCGAAGGGACCTTCCCGTGCCGCCGGGCGAGCCTCCGGCGGTGACAGCACCCGGCCTGAGGTCCAGGCGCCACGCCCTCCCTGCCTCCCGTCTCTCCCCCCTTCCCGGGACCGGAACCTCCTCCGGGGCCGCCACCTGGACGCCTTGGCTCACGGGGGCCGTGAGCCGAGGCTACCGCCCGCACCCCGCGCCGCCGCGCGCCCCGCACGGCACCCATACCGCTCACGTTTCCCACCGCGGAGACGCCCCGACACCGCGCCCGCAGCACTCGGCCCGCTCTCCAGACGCCCACAATTTGAATAGGCGCCCCGTCTTCTGATTGGCTGCTGGGCGTCGCGTCGGGGGCCGCTTTTTGATTGGCTGGTGGGCGTCGCGTTATGATTAGCTACTTACGTCGCGTCGACACCGCCTTCTGATTGGCTGCCGGACTTCGCGTCGGGCGCTGCGTCTTCACCTTCTGTCACTGCCCCCCGGAAGCGCCGGTGGCCGGGTCGCCCTGAGTTTGAACAGTGCACACGCCCGGCCCTGGGCAGGGGTCTGGGCCGCAGGTGGCCATCGCTAACGTGGGTGTTTAGTGAGAACAAGGACAATGACACTTGTCGATCCTCCGCATAAAAGAGGCGTGGAATCTACCCACCTCCGCAACGTGAAAACGGCTGTTTGTCCCCAAGTGAATCACAACGACCCTTTTGCAGTATTTCCGATGCAGAGCGCGGAAATGGGAACTGGACTGACTGTCTGACATGGACCTTTTTCCACTTAATCCTGAAAATCCCAAACCGGAAACACTGTCAATGCTTTAAACGCTCTGAAAACGTGGAAAAATAACATCGGTTACCAGTGTTAAGTCTCCACTCCGTGATAATCATGAAATTACGAATTAGCGCAAAGACTCCCATCCTGGCAAGACGTTTTTCTAGAAGTGCCACTACCTGAACTCGAGCAAAACCTGTCCCAAATAATGCACTTACTCCGAAAATAAAAGCAAGTGTTTTTTGTTTTGTTTTGTTTTTTAATCCACCAGAGGGAGACAAAAGGAAAGAAAACAGTTCAGAAGCTAAGCAAGCATTTTGGAAGCCTTCTTCTAGATTAGGTTAAGGTTTAAAGAAAAACCATTCTCTTGAGCCAGTTAACGGTCTCTTGGAATACAAATTTACTACAATTGACTCGATCTCATAATTTTTTCATTATTAAAATGTGGGCTGTATTTTCCTGCTTTGTAGGTGTCGGTATTGAGTTGCCTTTGGTACCATAACAAAGAGGCACAATAGGTCAATGGAAAGGAATGATTCTAAAATCCAAAGGACCAAGTTGAGAAGTGCTAAGAGCACAGTGACTGATTCCAGCTGTGGCCCCCCGCACACCCCCCATGGACCACCCCATCTCTTCCTTGCAGTTCCTCCACCCGGGAGGGGCCGTCCCTGGGTTAAACGGTCGCAGCCGGCAGTTCCCGAGTCCCTTCCTTGCGCACAGCCCTACACAGGAGCTGCTGCCGCTAGGATGACTGCTCTCCCACAAGTGAGGGAAACCGAGTCTCCAGGAATTTGAGAAGCTGACCTGATAGTACACATCTGTGAAGTCACAGTCAAGTTCAGAGCTCAGGAAGTGGGGGTCACTGCCCGGGCTCCCCAGCACTCTGTGATAGAACTGCTTCTGTGAAGACTCTTTCTGGTTCTCAGATTTCTGTGACTCTTTGATAAGCAAAGGGAAACAAACACGAACAGTTTTAAACGTGTACTTTCTAAATTTGAATGAATACATGTTAGACCACGAGTCTTGGGATTTCCCCCTTGCTTTTTCAGTCTGGTCTGATGGATGAAGTCTTTATGAGGTCAGTTGTGATCACTCAGTGATTCAGTCTAGATGCATTTAGCAATTCTGCCAGTAATTTGAAAAGAAGCAATTACATTAAGCTAGTAATCCTTGTTTTAATATAGAAAGAAGAGAGCTCAGGGATTAGCAAATGTTCCAGACACTCTTTCCTCTTTGAATCACGCAGGTTTCGTTCCAGAGGCGATTAGTAAGGTTTAGAAACCACTGTCAGCCCCAGAGCCTACAGGTATAACCTATTTTTACCTAAAGGGGGCTCTAGGGTCCACGTAGGATGGACAGTTTCTTCAAAAGGCCAAGTCTGACCTTCAGTTGGGTAACCTTCTTCCTACTGGGCCCTGCCAACGTGGCTCCAGGTTATTTCTGACACCCTGTGGGAAACAACGCTGACTCTTCCCAGTAGAATCGCAGCTGTTTTCCTACAGTGGAGAACGAAGCAGTCACGGAGTAAGTATAGACACAGGTGTTCGATGGTCTCAGCAAGGATGCTGAGTGTGTCCCAGTCATTCACTCAGCTGTACGTGTTTGCCCCTAAATAGCTTATCTCATTTCTTTTATTGGTGAATTTCAATGCTAGCAGTGTCTAGAATGTCTAGAGTTGTCTGAAACGATACCCCTTAGTTGTTTTTTAGAATCACCTGTAATTTGCACCATTTATGGAAATTAGTTTTCTCATTTGGAAAACAGCAGAGGAAAAGATTTTGCCAAGCGATTGCTTCCCATATTTGCGGTTTTGAAAAGGCAGCTGATTGCAAGAAGCCACCTGGATGGCAGGAGCTGCACCTCCGAACGTGTCCCAAACGTGTCCCGAGGGGAGTGAGGAAGTGGGTCTGCACCTGGAGGCAGCACTCCACACGTCGCCACACGCCTCTGCCGTTTGCGTAAGCTCAATCACAGCCGTCCTCTGACTCACTCCGGAAACAAAGAAATCCGTCATCAGAAAGACTTCTGCTTCCCCGCCCCCCCCCCCCAAACACACAACGGTTTGGGGCACAGGAGACGGTTCAGCGTTCCGCTTGGACAGGCATTTTCTCAGTTTCCTCTGGCAGGCAGACGAGTCGAGGTGGCACTTCGCTGTCTCCGTGACGTCAGGGACTTCAGAAGCCATGGTGTAGGTTTATATGGACTTAGGGGTTCGTTCCTTCATGCGAAGTTACGCCCAAACAATCAGTCCCGTTTGCTCTGTCCCCTACATCCCCCCGCCGCATTCTTCAGCATCACTTGCGAGTTCCTGCACCACAAGCGTTCGCAGGCCCCAGACATCCACTCGAGTAACAACTGGGCTTGAGCAGCCTGCTGCATCCCTGAGGGAAGAAAATGAAATCCAACTTCTAGTGGATCAGTTTGCTCCCCGTCTCCTGAAGTTGCCCAAGGGGGATGCCAACTGCTACCCGAGGAACCTGCCCCGCTGTCTGAAAGTCGGAAGCAGGCTGTCCAGTGTCATGGAAGTGACGTGTGACTTCAGTCTCCTAGTGGTGTATTAAGAAAACGGTAATCCATTTTAATAATATACTTTATTCAGTGTAACACATCAAAACTGCCAATTATGTAATCAACGTGAGAACTGTTACTATGTTACAGCCTTTTCTTAGGCACCCGGCTACGCAGGCCCAGCCCCACCCAGTGGGCACAGTGCAGGTCTGAGGGATCTCTCTGTCTGTCTGTCCTTGATTACAGGAATGAGAGAAGGGCCTTAGGACTGGGTGAAAAATATGTCTAGTCGATCACGAGACCGTTGCATTAGAGCTGGATGAACAGAAAGTTCTCCAGCTCCCAGTCCCTGGCCACACCCTCTGGGCCCCCATCTTTGTCCATCTGGCTTTGTGGGCCCTCCCTTTGGGGGTGGTCTGTGGCTTGAGGCTGTTTCTGGCTTTTTGAAGTTCAAGGCCAGCCGGCGCCCATGTCCCTGACTATCTGTGCTCAAATTAGCATGAACTTCAAAATCACAGTTTTCGCTCAAGTCCCTGGGTCCCTCCCTGCAATTAATCTGGAAGCCTCATCGACAAACTGCACAGCACAGCCAAGTTCCGCATCAGCAGAGGTGCGAGGACAAAGCATGGATAGAATTCTGGGGGCCCCCGTGTGCACACCTGACCCCTGAGCCAAAATTGAGAGATGCTTTTTGCCCCCAGCTCAGGAAAGGGTGAAAATGCCTTCGAAAAACAGTCCAGAGCGCTCCTGAGCCCGGGGCCAACGTCCCCCGCGGCTTCCCGAGCTCCGTTCTCCAACTCGACGCTCACTTTCCAGGCAGCGACGGCCCAGCACTGCCGGACTCGAACAGGCTGTGGGGACCCCATTCCCTCACAGACGGGGGCAGTCCCTTCCTCCGCTCCGGAAGGAAGTCCCTGTTCCAAGCGCAGACACGGTGACCTAGACCCAGGGCTCTGTCCTTGTTATTTTCGGCAATTCTGTGAAGACTCCGGTGCGGGACCTTCCAGCTCTGCGGGGCTGAATGCCATGAGCCCCATTTCCACCTACTTCCCTCACCCGCTTACATCATAAGTGATCAGGCCTGTTCCTGGAATTAGCAGCCGACACCACCCATCACAGGTCCACCCAGAGGCGACCTTCTTCCCGAGGACACCGTGGGCTCCATGCGCCCATGGTGCGGAAGGCCCCCGCACGGGTGCGTTAGAACGGCACACCGACCGCGGGGGCCTGCTTGTCTGCAGTGCTGGGTGTGGGCCTGCGTGGGGGCCCTCAGCCTGTGCTCCTGACCCCCTCCCTGCACCAGGCCCTTTGGGGGGCCTGGGTTCACGCTCACAGAGCTCTCCCCCGGACCCCAGCCTTCCCTGCCCTGCTGCGACCCTGGGTTCCGGCTGCATTTCATTTCTGCTTCCATTTCTGTGGAGGGGGGAGGGTTTCGTTGAGAAATGAAATAGGCAGTGGGTGCGGGGGTCCCTTTCTCTCCACGCCCCCACCCTTCCAGGTCGTCCCCCCACCCCCAACCACTGACTGAGCCCCAGCAAAGATGGACCTGCCGGCACCTCTCAGGGCCAGCTCACCTCGGGGCCCCAGCCCTGCCCACCAGCTGCCAGGGTGGCCTGAGCTCCAGGCCGACACTCCACCCGACTCAGAGCTGTGGGCTGGGCTGGATCCCAGCTCCAGACTCACCCCACCCATTTCGTGTTTAGCCGCAGTGGCTGAGTCTGGCTGATGAGGGAATGGGCAGACTGGACTTCAAAGCCAGGCCTCAGCCCCTGGGTTTGTGTCAAGGTAAGATCTAGGCTTCGGGGGAGGCGATCACACACAGGGGTGGGAATGGGAGACAGAGGACAGGGGGAGAGGCGGAGGCCGGGAGGCCCGATGAGGCCACTGCGTGGGCCCCGTGGGGGGTCAGGAGCAGCCGGGGTGACACTGGGGAGAGGAAGGAGGGGATTGATACGACCGACCGACGCTCTGCAGCGAGGGCCGGCGTACCGTGGTGAGCAGTCACATGGTTCGGGAAAGGGGGTGAGCGGGTGTCAGGAGGCGTCCCCCAGACCTCAGACGTGGTGTCGCCGTCATCAGGGAACCGCCAGACTCTGCTGAGCGAGGAAACGTCAGAGAAGCAGGGGGGTCGTACTCTAAACACAGTCCCCGGCTCTGGGGGGGCGGGGCTGAGCGGCAGGGTCCGGCATTGGGACAGCCGGTTCCGTGGCTCCAGTCACGTTGGATTTCAGGTGGAGGCCCGCACTTGTGGGGCAGCTCGGACACGGGGACGCGCTGAGAGGCGGCAGACGGGGCCTGCTGACTCAGCAGACGTGGAGATGAGGGGGAGAGGTGAGTCAGGGGCCACGCGGAAGCCAGCAAAGGGAAATTCGCCTGTTTGTAAGGAAGCCCGCGGTTTGGCTGTCGAGCTGAGTTTGAGATGAAAAGGTTCAGTGGGAAACTGAAGATACGTAACTGGGGCACAGGTCAGAGGGTCAAAGGGTAGGTAGGACCGGAGATGTTCTATATGTTATGTGTGAATATGTTTTCGTTACAGAATGTTTCAAACGCAACACAGGCAGACCAAACAGTAACGAACTTCCAGACCCGTCACCCGGTTTCAGTAACGAGCCCCGGCTTCCCCCAGAGCCCCAAGCGCACGTTATCCCGAATCCAGACCCGGGGGCGGGCAGGGGCGGGGTACGAAGTATGCCGCAGGGAAAGGCAGATTTGGGCGGATCTGAGAGAAGTCTCAGGCACACCTCCGCCCCTACAATGAGCCAAGCTCACGAGGAGCGGTCGGGGTGGACCCCCTGAACGGAAACGCGACACCGCTGGAGCCAAGCCCCCCACGCAGGTGCCTGCAGGCAGCTCTGCCAAGCTCTCTTCCTTCTGGGACGCCAAGAAAAATAAGGACATTGCGCAAGTTTTTCAGAAAGCTCAGGTCCACACTTTAAAACTGTTTGCCACACTTTCACGCTGCTCTCTGTCCGCATATCCAACGTAAACACTCACCCTCTCCATCACATGCCCTTCCAGGCAGTGACGCCCCCCCCACCACCACGTTACGAGAGGCCACTGCGAACCAGGCCCTGGCACGGGCTCCTAATTATCGCTGGCTGGTTTCCACACTGCGGCCCGGACCCGCTGGGGTCACGCTAAGTATGTCCTGGTGACAACAAAAGAGCCCTATCTGTCTGGAGTCGGTTTACCTGCAGCTGCCAGCAAAGTCACCTTGAATGACACGTCACCTCTTGTCCCTTACCTGCCTCCCTCGGGCAGCAAACACCGCGCTGACTGTGGTCAGTGGGAAACATCAAAGGCAACAGGTGAGCTGCTGTGAATTCAACGACCAGCACACGGGAGTGCGAGTCAACCTGCCGAAGAGCACAGAACGGTTTTATCGGAGAACAGGCCCTGGCTGGTGGGGCTCAGTGGACTGAGCACCGGCCTGCGAACCAAAGGTCGCCGGTTCAGTTCCCAGTCAGGGCACAGGCCTGGGCTGTGGCCAGGTCCCCAGTAGGGGGCGTGGGAGAGGCAACCACATATTGATGTTGCTCTCCTTCTTTCTCCCTCCCTTCCCGTCTCTATAAATAACTAAAATCTTTTTTAAAAAAAGATGTTTGCTTCGACCTGGCAACAAAGCAATGAAGAGCTAACTCAGATTTTCTGTCAAATAATCCAGTTACCGGCAGAGTGAAGCAACTGTCTGAGAGCATACATGACTACTTATATCAGCCAGGGAACATCTCAAACTGGGCAGTTCCCTCACACGCCCAACAATCACGACGACAGAACCCCGTGGGCGTGAGGCCGCCGTCGCTCCTCGGGAAGAGCCGGCCCTTCCTCGGTGTGCACTACCTCATGTTCTTCCTCTCGTGACATGCTGGACAGCAGTTTTTATTATTTTATTTTAGTACTGTTTTTTTTTATTGCTATGAGAAAGAGAGGTGGAAACATCCTTTGTCGTCCCACTTATTCACGCATCACTGCTTGATTCTTGCAGAACCAAGTGAGAACCATGTGTCCTCACTGGGGATTGAACCCACAACCTTGGTGTATAGGGACGACACTCTCACCAACCCAGCTGCCAGACAGGGCCGGAGGTAGCTTTTGACAACAACATCTTTAATGGGGGAACCATTAGCAACACCAGGACTGGTTAAAGACAAGCTTCAAGCTGCGATCGGCAGAACCCATCGAGTGAGGAACCGCGTCCCTGCAGACCCCGGCGGCAGGAGGAGGACGTGGGGACAGATGTCCCCCGGGGAAGATCGTAAGGGACAAGGACCAGGAGCTGAATGTGGAGAAGCGGAAGAACTGAGAAGAGGAGCTGGAGGAGGAAGAGAAGGAAGCCGCTGAGTTGCCCTCAAGCTCACTGGGGGCTTGACCTGCGCAGGACGCGGGACACTAGCCCCTGGCCGTGCACCTGAGCTGGGGACTCTGCCCCCCACTGCACGTCCAGCTGCCACCGCCGGAGTGCGTCTGAAAGGGCTGGTCAGCCAGGCCTCGTGCAGCCCCAAGTGCAAACCGCCACAAAGAGAGCAGCGGCCGTAGGAGGGTGAACGGAGGTGACCGAGCACCTCGGTGGGGGACAGACTGCCAGACCCCGGAGCTGACCGGCGAGGCTGCGCCGTGGCCCGGCCTCACCCGCCTTTGTTTAAGCCACGCCCTGTAAAGGCTGGTTCGCAAAGCCACCTGATTGTCCGGTCCGTCCTGCTTTAATTGACACACCAGTTGGAGTCTCGTGAGAAACCGCCCTTGCAGCCTCAGGGATGCGGCCGGCGGTTCCACGGTGCTCGTTACAAATTGACATGGCACCGATGCTCCGGTTTCCGCCTCTCAGCACACCTGGGATCTCCACAGTGGCCTCCTCCCCTCCCCACGACACTGACCGTGCCGCTGCCCCGTCTGCAGATGGGGACACGGGGAGCCGCCCAGAGCCTCAAGGGCTCACAGCCTTCGGGGAACCTCTGACCCCAGGCTGTCCTTTGGGGGGGACGGAGGGACTCTGGGTAGTTAGTAGACACTGGCCCACAGCCCCTTGGGCATGTGCTGGGGATGCAGAACTTAAGCATCAACATTGAGGTAACACAGTAACCACAGTAAATCCCCCAACCGAGCGGATGCTAACGGATTTTCAGGCAACGACGGCACTGTATCAAAGCACAACCGTCCTTCCTGAATCTCATACCATCGGCTCAGTTAGCAAAGGGACCAGAGCCCGAAGCAGCAACGGCGAAGCAGCGTGAGCGCAGTGATGGGCCTTTGATTAGCGGCCCATGTTCAACAGAAAACCGATTCATGTTCACCAAGCTGCAAGAACAACTGGGAAGAAAAGAAAACTGCAAACTTACCTTGTAAAAGGCGTGCTTCCCATCTCTTCTCGCTTCTACCAGCAGCTTTTCCTCACAGCCCTGCCCCTGACCAGCCCAGGGCCAGCGTCCAGGCAGGACGGGGGGGACGCTGAGCGAGCGAAGGAGCCGCCTTCCTGCTCACACACCGCGCTGTGCAGGTCGCTGGTTCTGACGGTCGCTCCGAGGAGTAAGAAACTGTTTTTTACTTAGCAATTCATTTTCTGATGTCCTTTCCGACTTATGAGCATTTAAAAGAAAAATAAGCATGACACTGCTGTATAAATTTGATATTCTATTAAAAAACGTAACGGCTTTTTATTTCGTGTGCTCGCCCGCGGATAACAACGTACAGAAATTCGCTGACGGCGCGGACAGCAAGCGCTCAGGGGGGGTAGGCGGTCACTTGGGAGCGTGACTTTTGTCGTGCTTCCGAATGATGTCCATGAGGTTGGCGCCGGTGACCAGGCGGCTGTGGGCCTGCCGGTCCCTCTGCTGCTCCCGCCGCTGCTGCTCGCGCAGGTAGGGGGAGTGCAGCAGCTGCGGCGGCAGGAGGGACCCCGTGGGCCTCACCCTCTTCGCGATGTCCCAGAAGAGCCGCCTGGAGCCGCTGTTGACGAAGGTGATGGCCGTCCCGCTCTGGCCCAGCCTCCCCGCTCTTCCCACCTGCAACAGAGAGCAAGGCACTTTCGGAGCGTCCACGCGGGCGCGTCAGGGCGCCAACGGTCCGTCAGATGGCTCTTCTCCCCCAACCGTATCCTGCATCGCTATTCGGGAAATCGGTTTGGGGGCTGCCACTGGCCTATTTCCAAGAAACAGCCCACGCAGAACATAAGGGTGTGACCACACGCAGTGAAAGTGAGCACTGTTTGTGAAACTCCTGTTCCACTGACGTGTGCGCATGTGTGCACACGCGTGTGAGATCGGGAATGGGCGGTGACTGCTGAGGGGCTGGGTGTGGGGCTCTCTCTGGGGTGATGAGAAGTCTCTGACGCGGGCCGCGGTGACAGCTGCGCAACTCGATGACGACACCGAAAACCAAACGGTGGACGGCACACTTTAAACCAGCGAACCGCATGGGACGTGAATTAGGCCGACTGAAACCTTCATGCAGAGATATTTTACATCTCAGCACACAGCTGTCAAAAACCAACTGTCGTAGTCTCCAAACTCTAGAAGACAGAAGCTCCCACCCCCCAAAATTAAAAAGCAGACACGGGAATACCTATCACAACGTAAAATGCGCACGTCCTTTGACCCAGCCGGCTAATTCATCCCCGAAAGAGCTGCGTTGGGAGCCTATGAACAGCGCGATGCTGCAAATGCCTGGCAGTCCCTCGGTGGAGGGTCTGCTGGTCGCCCGGCGCCCACACGCCGCCGCCAGCGGCCAGCAGAGCAGGACCAGCCGGAGCAGACAGTCGAAGCGTCACAGAGCCCTGAGCACGGGGCCTGTCCCCACAGCAAGCACTCGCACGCGTGAGCATTCACCCTGCCACGCCAGTGTCTGCAACACGCTCCGCACCGAGGTCCAGGCCCACCACAGGCGGCGCGGTGCGGCCCCACTGACGCTGAACCACAGCGGCACGCACGTGCCCGTGTGGCACGCAGACTCACGCACTTGTATTTTCTGCGCTATGACCTCAGGAGGTCCCTCATGGGAAGAAGCCCACTTCTCAGACGCCCCTGCCGTCTGTGTTATTTGTGAGTGTGTGTGTGTGCACGCACGCACACACGCTTCCGTTACAGACGCAGGCACAGGCACACGAGCACGCGGGCACCCCCCCCAGGCCACCTCGGAGTGAAAGCACAGTCCCCTGTGGGTGACAGGAAACCACAGGGCGACCTGGGGCTGGCCAGAGAAGGTTGGAGAATTACGTCAGCACGCTCTCCGCAGGAAGCCTAGGCCCTTCGCAAGGCTGCAATATTTTGGAAAGACCCCCATCCTGAATCCCTGCAAGCTGGGAAGCAAACGTCCCAGTCGGTTATCTGACGGCAGGGCCCTGCGACAGTATCCAGTTCAGCACGAGTCTCCACGGCAACACTGAATAAAGGCACGGAGCACGTCCCGCGGGCGACCCAGCGCAGGGGGCGGCAGCGCTGACTCCAAGGACATCGGAGAAAGGCTTTCCTTGAAGGGCCTGAAAGCCACGCCGCGGAAGGAGGGCCGGGAGCGGCAGGGAGGCCGCGCGGCGCTGAGAGCGGGCTCTGTCTCCGCTAGAAAGAGGAGCCCCTGGCTGGCATCTCTGGCAGCAAAGGAGAGAAGCACGCTTTCAAAGGGAAAGACTAGAACGGACACGGATACGGGGAGGCGATGAAGACAAGGTTCCTGAAAGAGCAAACGCTGTCATGGGCTCACTTTACTTCGGCCAGATGCAGCACCTCAAAACAAAGCCCCATTTTTTTTTCTGATTATAAAAGCCATTGAACATGCTGGCTGAAGAAAATAAGAAATAGAAAGGAAATAAAAAGAAACCAAAACCCACTTGCTTACAAAAATTTAGCTAACATTTCAAGTTATTATTTCTTACTGAGTTTAAACATAGAGCTTTTAAAGACAAAATTTAGTTTATATGCATATATACCTAAGCAGAAAGAATCAAGTTTTATACCCGTCACGGAACTTTTTCTTCTCTTTCCCACGCTGACCACACCTCGCTCAGGGAAAGGGGTGGCGCCAACGCCGAAAGCCCTTACCTGGTGCACGTACTCGTCCATGCTCGAGGGCATGTCGAAGTTCACAACCAGCCTGACCCGGACCAGGTCCAGCCCTCGTCCCAGGACCCCCGTGCTCACCACCACCTCGTGGTCTCCGTCCAGCAAGCCCTTCGCAGGAAAGCAACGAAACGCGGTCTTCAGAGGGTGTCCGACGCGGCTGTACCGAGCTGGGACGGCTCCCCTCTCTCCGACCCCTCCTTCCACAGCGCTGCCGCGCTCTCCAGGACTCCAGTCTCAGTGTCCTGGACGGGAGATGCTAAGTCCCTCCCAAGCCCCTGCGTGAGTTCTCTCCTCACTTGCTCGGGCAAACCTTCACCCTGCCCTGGTCCACACGGACCCGACATCAGAGAGGGGGGCTCCCGAGTTAGGCAGCTCTCTAGCAGACAGCCCCTGGGGACCGGGCTGACTGCTCCCGACCACAGAAGCCAGCGAGAGGAGCAGTTCACTGCAGTCACCGCCACCCTCAAGTGCTCAGTGGTTAAAAAAAGGTCTGCTTCAAACACCAGCTGGTAACACAGCGTCTTTTGAAAACGAGACACTCGCAAAACAGAGCTGCAGGAAAGAGACGAAGACAGGGAACCGCGTGTCAAACCTGCACAATGCTCCTCCTTTCGGTCTGGGACTTCTCCGAGTGCATGGACACACTCTTCAGGCCCGTGACCTTCCCGACCGCCTCGCTCAGCAGGTCCGCGCCGAGCCTGCAGTCCACGAACACCAGCACGGGCGGCTGAAAGAGCTTCTTATCCTGGAAGCGAAAGCGCGCTTTTAAAATTGTGCGGGACACAACTTACGACGGCATGTGTTTCTGGAGGCATCACCGTAGCTTTGGTGGTGAGCATTTACACCATTAAGGAGGAAAATGGCATAGTCTACCAAAATGAGTATTTTATTCAAAACACACACAAACAGGCCCTGGCTGGTGTAGCTCAGTGGAGGGAGCGCGGGCCTTCGAACCGAAAGATCGCGGTTCAATTCCCAGTCAGAGCACATGCCTGGGTTGCAGGCCAGTTCCCGGCAAGGGACGCACAAGAGGCAACCACACATTGATGTTTCTCTCCCTCTCTCCTTCCCTTCCCCTCTAAAAATAAATAAATAAAATGTTTAAACACACACACACACACAAACAGGAGCCAAACAGTCTACTGCCCTTCTATCGCAAAAAATAATTTCTAAAAATGTAAGTGCAGCTAAACAATTTAAATACTGTTCACAATAAAAACAAAAAAAAAAAGGAATAATAAATACTGTTCGTAAGTCGATGCAAACCACATCACCTGAACAGCACATTTTAAAGTAACCATGCTTACGGATATACTCACCTCACGGATTGCTGTTTTTACATTAGTCATTGGCAGAAATTCTATTTCTCAAGACAAACTAGCCAAGAAAGAGTTTACCCTTCTCTTACATGGAAAACTACCAAAAACTTTAGAAACAAAAAAAAACCCCACATTCTTCAGGGATAATCCCGATCCTCAGACATGTTTCTGTCACGAGGAAAAGAGCCTACTCTGCGCCCGCACAGCGTGTTTCCTCAGACGAAGGCCTAAGTGGGTCCCGCAGAATCCTGGGCCAGGCGGAGCAGCTGATCACCCAACCCCGAAGCCAGATGCCCCCGAGGCTGCACCTCACAGCCATCCTCCCAGGGCCCGCGAGGCGCGCACACGGGCCCTGCGGACTCACGTTTAAGATTTCGAACAACTTCTTCTTCTTGGCGGGCTCTTCCACCCACAGGACGATCTGCCGCACGTGGGCCCCGGGCAGGTTGCTCTCGCCGGCGGCGATTCTCACGGGCTCGTGCAGAAGCCGGCGGGCGAGCTGCTCGATGCTGGCGGGGATGGTGGCCGAGACCAAAATGGTCTGTGAGCCGTGCGGGACGTGCTCCAGGGCGCCCAGCACTTGCTGCTGGAAGCCCATCTTCAACATGGTGTCCGCCTGGGGGAGAGTCATCTTGCCGTCGGTCTGGCTGGACGTGGAAACCCCCGGCCGCCCCGGCTGCTGCAGCAAACGAGAAACTCGTGCACAGGAGCACCGGCCGCGGGGTCGGAAGGCAAAGGACCGACTGGGAAGAAAGATGCGCCTACCGAACGCCGCGTGCGGTGTGTCTGCGTCTGTACGCCGGGTGCCCACCTCGGGTACAGTGAGAGAGACACCGAGTCGGGGAGACCAGACTGAGGGGCAAACACAGGGCCCCTGGTCACAAACCAGCTGCACCCAGCGTTTCCGGGGCACGCTCCGTGCTCAGCGCTGCCCCATGTCACTCATGAAGCCCTGGATCCCCGACAGTGGGACGGCCATCTGCCCCGCCAGGGTCGCTTCTGAGGGCCCCAGGGCCACACCTCCACTCGCCAGACCTTCGCTGAGCAGCTAGGCATGGTGGACAGTCACGCTGAGCGCCTGCCTCGGGCCAGGCAGCGTTCCGGGCTCTGGCCACGCCTCCTAACCCCTGAGAGGCAGCCCCACCGCGATCCCACTTTATGGGGGGGACACCGAGGCCCCTCACACAGCCACTGGAAACCCGGCGGAGCTGAGACACGCACCCTGGTGGCCTGGCTCCCCAGCCCTGTGCTCGGTGCTCGGCACACACGAAGAGACCCTGCCTTCAAAGACGTCCAGGTCTAGAAGAGGCGCTGAGGGCCCGACCCAAACCTACAGTGGGCACGTCCTTGAAACAGTACACCTCTAAATGACAGCACATGCCACTGGCCCGCCCCCCCGCCCCCCCCCACCAGCAAATGCTGATTTTCCCTCCCTCCCAGGGGCCCAGTGCCGCCTTGTTCACGGAAGACGATGAAAATGCTGTGCAGAGAAGCCAGCAAGAAGGACGCGAACCGCAAACTCCACACCAGGCCACTTCTCAGGCTCCTAAGAGGGGAGGGCGCACACGCAGGGTCCCAGCACAGGGGAGCCCGGTCGCCCCGTTTGGGGCGTAAGGGGCGGACAGGCAGCTCCCGCAGAGGCCACACCGGCGCCGGGCTGACGGAGCACCGCCATCTAGCCCACGGGGCGTGTGGTTCGACCTCACACAGGGATTCTCGGCCCGCAGGACGCCACAGTCCCCACGCCACCCGGGCACAGCTCTGGGGGGCCAACGACCTGCCCCAGGCCTCGCGGCAGGGGCAGCAAAGCCCCCGAGCCCAGTCTTCCCAGCGCCGTGCGCTGGGGCCCACAGAAGGCAGTCCGGGTGGCTGCCCGGCCAGCGCCTCGCACCCCATGTCCCCTGTAGCAGTGGGGCGACGCCAGGCCCCTGCTCTGCCGCTGCTGGGGGGACGCACGCGACGGCAGCTGTGTGAGGCAGGCAGAGGGGCTGCCGCATGGCTGTCTGCTCTCGCGCCTGCTCACGTGGCAGAAGATCTCCCCCAACACACACGTCCTTTCCTTCCGCATTAAGCCGGCCCGCAGGCCAAAAACGCCTCTGTGTTCTTGTAACGGAAAACCAGACACGCCTGCGTCCACAGAGAGAAGAATGAAAAGGCCACACAACGGAGCATGATGACGACCTCCCAGTGTCCTGCTGACCGCTACCTGCCACTGACTCCGCTGCGTTTGCCGGGAAGTGGCAGCCGGCACGTTCAAGACACGCACCCCCTACAAACACATTTCGGCCGAGTTCCTGTCTTCTGCCCCTTAAGAACCACGACGGCTGCAGTTCCACGTCACACCCACACCGGAGCCTGGCTGCGGTCTGCACCGCGTGAGCCCAAGCACGCCCCTTAGAAAAGACCCTCCATCCTTCTCCTTCGGGTGGGGGGGGGACGCCTGGACACACGACAAAGCCGTGCGATGGAACACGCCTATCCTAACCCGCATGGCGCTGCGTGACCCTGTCTCTAATACTCACTTCGTCCACCACCACGATCTTCACACCGCAGAGCTGGACAGAGCTCTGCTTCATGATGTCCAGAAGGCGGCCAGGGGTCGCTATGACAACCTGAAGGCAGGGGAAAGGCCAATGAAAAAGTTACTGAGCAAGCTATGTCTGGTGAAGGACAATTCAGTGTGGAAGTTCTCCCCCCAAAATACCGAGTAAATAAAACACGAAGGGAGAAATAAACTGGAGAGAAGTTGGCAGATCCCCTTGCTGGGAAAAGACCAACTGAAACTATGTCATTTAAAAGGGTTACATGAGAAGGACAAAGTATCTCCTCTGTGACATTCCTGTCGAAAGTATGTAACGTTGATCAATTAGGGAACATTCTTCCAAGTAAGTCATTTATAATCCTTGAAAGTGTCAAGATCGGCGGGGGAGGCAGGGCAGGACAGACTGAAGAACCGTTCCTGGGGGAAAGGATGAACGAGACGCGACAACCGGACGCAACGAGGGATTGTTTTTCTTCAGTTTTGTTGGCTCGGGTGCTTTGTTCTTCAGCTTCCACACACACACGAGGGACACATGGTGTCTGTCTTCTGCGTCTGACCTGACCCCACTGAGTACCACGCTGTCTAGGCCCGCCCACGCTGCCACAGGTGGGGAGAGCCCATCCTTTCTCACGGCCACGTCCTACCCCGCTGCGTAAGTGTGCCGCAGTGTGTCACGCACTGGTCCGCGGGCGGACGTTTCGGTGGCTTCCACAGCTCGGCTGCTGCAGAGAAAGCTCAGCGGACGCTGGTGTGCATGTTCTTCTGAGTCACTGTTTGGGTTTCTGCAGATACGGGCCCAGAAGTGAACCCGCTGGGTCACGGTGGGATTCTGACCCGGGGTCCCAGGCCGCAAAGTCTGGAAGGGTAGTCCGCAAACACAGACGGCCCGAGGAGGAGATGGCAGCACCTAAGTCCTGTGCCCACACGGGGCATCGACGTGCCCCCCCTCGGCTCTGCAGCTGCATTGCGGTCACACGGGATAATGTCCCCGTTCGCAGGCCTCACACCCTCGAGGGCGTGAGCTTTGGACCCTTCCACAAATCCCATCTTTCTGAGAGTCACCTTCTCGACCGCAAGGGTGAGCTCAGCCCCCCAGCTCCAGGGGCAGACGCCATGATTAAATGACACGTGTGTGAACATCCAGCAGCTCCTGGCAAGCAACACCCACCCGATAAATGTGTTCTCCCCTTTCCTGCATAAAACGAACTTTACAAAAACGACACTTGGCAAGAACTTAAGGGCCATCTAAACTCACACGTGACACTTTCTCAAGGGAGGAGCCCTGAGACCTGCACTGCTCCGAGACAGTCTGCAGAACCGGTGCTCACCTTGACATGCTGCCGCAGACGGTGCAGCTGGGGGGGCAAAGGCAAGCCCCCCACCAGGAGCGCGGTCTTCATGCGCGGCAGGCCCCTCATCAGCTCTTTGGCTTGTCTCTCTATCTGAATGGCCAGCTCCCTCGTCGGGGTGAGGATGAGCGCCGCCGGACAGGTGCTCTGCGAGGGCGGGAAACAGGGCTCGGAACAGTAGCCCCCCCCGTCCCCATGGCCACAGGCCAGCTCTTCAGAGCTTCCCCGGGCACTCCCTGCCCGCCTGTGCCCGTCAGCCCACCCGGAAGCGAGCCCTCCCACCTCCTGCCCACTACAGAGCCTGCCTGCGAAAACCACCGTGGACAGAAGCACGTCTCACAGGACACAGGCCGACTCCGAGAGGCGACAGCCCAGGCCTGGGTGAGGCGTCTGCAATGACCAAGGTGGGACCACAGAAAGTCTCCCTCAAACTCCGCGATGCTCCTCACGTGGCCGTGAAGAGGCGGGTCAAGGCTGACTGTCTGTCCTTGACCTTCCCCCTTGGATTTCTTGTGCACTCACTTCTGTCTTTGTCCAAAGACAAAGTATCACACCCACCGTATTTCCTGCCCAGCGCTCGGTTTAGGTCCTGCGGGAAATGCCACCTGACTCTCGACCGTCAAACGCTTTATTTTTTTCTCCTGTTGTCTTCCCCTTCTCTTTGGTTTCTCAAATGTGTTAGTAAGAAAACACTTTGTAAGGAAAGCAACTTTTGAGGCCTTCGGTAAAGATCTTTTGCCCGATACCAGGTAAGAAAATATTCCTTAGAATTACGCTTTTCAGACCCAGAACTAACTTCTAAATACTCCGTTTCGGTTGGCATCTTGAACGTGGTTGAGTATAAAAGCTGGTGAACACCTCACTGGTCTCTGAGAAGGATCCACTTGAACTTGAACTTACCTCCGATAGAGCTCGGATGATCACAGGAAGGAGAAAGGCCGCTGTTTTCCCAGAGCCAGTGTCAGCACTGGCCAGGATGTCCCTGCCCAGGAGCCCCACAGGAGTCATCTGCATTTGGATGGGGGTTGGCACTTCGTAGCCCGAGGCCTTCAGGTTGAGGTTCAAGGCCTCTGGGAAACCGCAGTGCTCAAAGTCAATAATGGGCCTGACGACACCTTGCCCTTGGACCGAAATCCCCAGCTGCTGTTTAAGGTTCTCCACCTGGTCCTCTTGAAGGCTCGTGATAAAGGGGTGCTCTTTATACACGTACAGCAGGGGAAGCGGGGACTCGGGCTGAGGGCCAGCGCCCTGCGGGCTGCTACCCGCTGCCGTCTCCTCCTCCCCCCGAACCCGCAGCAGATGCTTTGCTTTGCATTCCAGGCTGCACACGTCCTCATCGGTCTCGTCGCAGATGTACTCCCCGTAACGGCCGCAGACCACGCACACGGGTTCCCCGGGCTCCGCCCAGCGCTGCGTCTTGGAAAACGACTTAACAGGCTCCTCGGACGGCCCGCTGTCCGTGGCGCCCCCCGCGGGTCCCACCTGTGGACTGGGGCAGGGACATGGCTCTGCACTGGGCCTGTCGCCGGCGGCGGAGGCGGCGGCTTCTTCTGCAACTCGGGCATCAGCTGGGTGGTCCTCTGCTTCTGGTTTCGCTTTCTTGGCCGCACAGCCTTTGCCGTCCTCCTGAGCGTTCCTCTTGACTTTGAGCGATCTCGGCACAAACATCCTTCAATGCACTGTGGAGGGAATTACAGAGCGAGATTTATTTCACCCGCCATCAAGTTCAAGGGTCAAGTACCCGGTGGCTATCCTGGAGCCAGCCCAGTGTCCCCGGGGCTTTGCCTCAGGGGACCAGGGACAGCATTTTGACAACACCGTTACCAAGCTACTCTTCCATTCACCAGTTCTCTGCTGGGAAGACAGAACCCTTTTCCCTACCCCCGTGCACACGCGCACGCGCACACCCACAGGGCCCCACTGGCACAGCCCACTCCTGCTTGCTGGCTGCTCCCACTCTGAAAGAGCCCACTAGGGAAATGGGGAGTAAATCCTATTGCCTGTTCACAAAACAGGAGCAATCCTTCCCAGCGGGACTCTTTAAAACCAAAGATTTGCCATGCACGGAGGAAAATGCTACTTTGACCCAAGGAACGGCGACAGCGCTGGGGTGCCCAAGTCGGGTGCTTAGTGCTTCACGTGCCACCCACCCTTCGCGGGCTCCTAGGGCGGGGGGTGCCCGCACAGAGGTACGCGGGTGTAGTAGACATTATGCTGTGTCGAGCCTTAGCCCAGACACGCGCGTCCGCGGAGGACACGGGCCACGCGGACACCAGGGGCTCGCGGGCTCCCCTCCGCGCTGGGGCCGGCCGGACTCCGCGGTGCGCGGTGCCCGCCGTCACCAGACTTGTCTCTGTGCAGCCCAGGGCAGTGGCTGGGAAAGAAGACCTTCCACCCAACTCGGGGACCAACATACTCATAGTTTTCTCAAAAGTCAGTCTCCGGACAACCGCCCGATTCCAACGAAACGCAGCTGCGGGTCTGCAACTGCTACCCTAAGGCTCCGGGGAGGGAGGCTCTCCGGGTGCGCTCAGAGCCGGCGACGCAAAGTCCCCCAAGATCCACAGGAGCCGGCTCCCGCGGCAGCCACACCGCCTTGCCACCGCCCCCCTACGCCTCCACCCCGTGCTCCCGGACCCTCCCAAGCGCGCACCCCTCATCCAGGCCGCGGCCCCGCACCCAGAGCGCCTGCGCGTCACGGCGGCACGCTCAGAGCGCCTGCGCGTCACGGCGGTTGGGCACCCAGGGCGCCTGCGCATCCTGGGGCTGCTAGGAGACGGGCCGGGACGGGCGCCGCGGAGGAGGAGCGGGAACGCCCATCCCAAGGTAGCGGTCTAGGGCCGCGGTCCCAGAGGAGGCGGAGTCCCGAGCCGCTGGGCCCGCCGCGTCCCCTGCAGCGCGGAACCTACTCCCCTCTAAGCGCCGGACCAGGCTTCCGGTCGACAGGGTCACCCTCACCGCGACTGGGGGGGTCGTGCGGAAGAGAAGCCCCTTCTCCAGCCTTGGGGAGGGAAGGCGGAGCCAAGAGGGAGGCGGAGCTCGGGAGGGGCGGGGCCGCAGCCCGGCGCGCTTTCCACGCCCCCTTCCTGGCTCCCGGCCTGAGGCAAAGCTCGGATCCGGATTCGGGCTGGAAGGCTCGCGGGGAGGGGCGGGTGTGGGGATCCTGTTGGAAGAATTGACGCGATGGCGTGGGTCGGGCTGGTGAAAAAGAGTCAGACGGTCCCAAAGGGCGGAAGGGGCGGCGCGGGGCCTGGCAACCTCATGAAGTGGGAAGTCTGCGGGCGAAGGGAGGGGCGCAGGCCCCGGAGGCCTGGACACAGTCCTGCTGCCTTTGGCTGGCAGAATGACTCTAAAATTAAACAGGACGTTTCACGTGGCGTGTGTGATATACCGGGTGATATTTCCGCCATTGCCACGCCCATCGCGACACCAGAAAGAATAACGCAGCCCCAGCTCCTGCGCCGCTCTGCTGCGCAGCCCCCCGGGCCACGGGTGCACGCAACGGGCAGGGGGATGAGGTTGATGGCTTAGGAAATATCTTCATGCGCCTTCAGTATTTTTAGATGGTTTCAGCCCAACATTTGATGCATAGTAAATCATATATGGACTATAAACATTTTAAAGCAAACTAATAAAATGACGGTTTGTGACCGCGCCACGTTACCCCGATCACCCGCATACACCCGTGCGCTCTTGGATTCTGCTGCCTCCCTCACCCACTGCCCTGGGCTTGGTGTGTCTCTCTCTCCTCGTCGTTTTTAGTCGTTTTGGCGCAGTTGGAGACATTCCTAAATGATATCGTTTCACTTCTCTCCTTTTTGAGCTTCATAAAAATAGCATGTGTACACCCTTGCCATTCAGCGAGTTTCTGACTCATGTACGCGAAGCGTGAGCACGTACATTTGTTCGGCGGCTGTTGTATTGCGGGCCCGTAGTTTTGTGTGGCGGCGTTTGTCCACGTCCCTGCAGACGCTTGAGTTGTCGCCAGTATTTCCTTATTAGTAGAGGCAAATTCACCGTGAAGCTAATAAAACTTGAGCCTCGGGGCTGCTCCCTCCCATGGGTCGCTTGGCAATGTGTCCACGTGGTGGTGTATTTTTGTAAACTCGGAGAAAGGAACGTATTTGAGCCACGATGGATCAGGGCTGCTTTCTGCCCACACTCCGTCAGCGCTTCTCAACCTGGGTGCTGAGGGATGCTGCAGGCATTTGGGGACCCCACCTAGGCAGGGGGGTTGGGGATGGATTCACTACTCTGACTCCAGGGGAATGTGTTATCGAGGTTCGAGGTCTGTTCACATTAAGCCGTTGTCCTGCACCCCACAGCAGGGGACAGACGTCTTATCAGCTTGGGACAACGGGCTCCAGCACCCAGCCCTGGAAGCAGTGCATGCTGGGGGAGAAACCGTTTCAGAGGTAGGGAGCTGGAAGCCGGGCTCTAAAAGTTTGCTGGACGTGTGAAGTGGTAAGCAGGGCGCGCAGCTCTGAGCAGTGACCAGTCGAGTGGAAGCCTCTCTCATTGGGAATGCGTTTATGATTGAGTGATTATACATGCTCCGCCCATTTTCACACAAAAAAAATGTATCAGACGCCCTGAGTTGGTAGGTCACAAACCTGTTACAGAACTTCAGTGAGTCTGGATGTGAAGACACATGTTTTTCATAAACGTTAATAACAAAAAGATGTCCAACAAACCATGCTAAAAGAAATTTCATCAGTTGTTCCAATAATGTCATTTAGAGCAATTTTTTCCTCCCAATCCAGTCCAAGATCCTTTCGCTCTACTTCTGCGCTAAATTTCCTTTAAAAATTTTTTTTTAAAAATATGTTTACTGATTTGAGAGAGAGAGAAATATCGATGTGAGAGAGAAACATTGGTTGCTTCCCACACGTGCCCTGATCCCCCGGGATCAAACCCACAACCTAGGTATACGCTGTTACCGGGAATTGAACCCCCGGCCTTCTGGTGTATGGGGCAATGCTCCAACCAATTAAGCCACCCAACCAGGGCTGCTCTAACTTTTAATGAATAAAAAAGTTCTTAAGTTTAATGTAGTCCAATCAAGGCTCCTGGTTTTGGCCACCATTTTTAGCATGCCCGGCACTTCCCGGTCCTCTGGAAACCTTGGAAATAACTCCCACTAACCTGTGCTCTGATTTTCAGCAGCCTTCTCTCCCAGAAGACCTGGGACTTGGCCGTGTGCGTCATATTTACCCACGGAAAACTCCTGAGTCCTTACGCGTGGGATGCTCCCCACTTAATGTGCAGCCTAGTGAGTTACGGCTCACTTGTGCACGCGCACGAGGACTGCTGGATGGAGCCTGGTGTGAGACACCAGGCCCTCCACCTTCCGGGGTCAGCGAGTCAAAGCTCAGAACCTGTGCCTCTGGCCCGCCAGGTGCGCTTTCATCGAGAACTCGGATTCGAATTCCCAATGAGGTGTCTGTCACCAGAGCATGGCGCCGTCAGAACCTCAGCGGCCGTGTTTCTTCCCAGAAGTCTTCGCCAACAGGGCGTGACGGTCCTCTGCGTGGCGGGGCCTCGGGAAGCCTCAGCTGAAGTGGTCCACGTGGAAACCCCAGATGCATTCCAGAGGCATTCCTGGTCTGCATGGTGCTTTGCAGCAGGGAGGGACAGGAAGACGTCCGGGTGACTCAGTGAGGCAAGAGTTGTGGAATGCACAGTCCTACATGACCCTTGCAAGGGTTTGCCTTAAGCTGCGCCTCAGAACAGGAAACACTGTAACAATGTGAGCCGGCCTGTCTGTCATTCTCATGTGCTATTGAGACGTGAGCAGAAATAACAATGCCTATCATTCTTTCCTCCGGGAAACTTCGGGCTCACACCTATTGCTAGTTTACAGCCACTCCTCACTCTTGTGAGATGGGAGGCTTGGGAAACCTGTGTACATTTACCTGCCAGGAAGACAGAAAGCCCAGGGCAAAAGCATTCGAGGGCCACTGGTTTTTCTTCCCCCACTTCATCATCGCAAGGTCCCAGACCACGGCTAGGACCTTACCACTCTGTGCCTTGGGTCCCTTTTCCTGATAAGTAGTATGACAAAGCCTTCAAGTTCTAAAATCTGAATTATTTACTCATTCAACAGATTTATGGGCTCTACCATGTGGCAGGCTGGGAACACAATGATGAACTAGAAAAACGGGCTCCGCCCTCACCCAAGCTTCCAAGCTTCCTGGGGCGTGTCACAGGGCTCGCAGGACGGCACATACACCGGACACGGGGGGTCGGGAGGAGCGTTCCAGAGTACACGGCAAGGACAGGGAGATCCAAAGGCCGAACAGGAGTTGAGACGGTTAACACAGGACAGAGAAGGGGAGGAAGGGCTCCCGTGAGAGCAGGGCGCATCCCAGGAACTGACCGAAATTAGGAATGAGTCCGAGAAGGGCGAGTTACGATGGCGTTGACGCATGGCCCCCAGATCTCAGCAGCATCTAACCACGAAGGTCTCTCTCCCACTCAGGTTGCCATGTGGAGAAGTGGTTCTCAGGGGTAAAAACGGAGGGAGGAAGCCGAGGCCGTCCTCCTAGCTGGAGAAGACGGAGGCCTGAGCTAAGGCAGCGGCAGCGGGGGTGCAGACAGGTAGACAGAACCAAGGTGACACTTCATCCCGATGGGACATGGACGTGGAAGAGGGTCAGGGATGAACACAAGCAGCCTGTACGTCAAGGCCCTCCACTCGCCACTGAGCAACCTGAAGCTGAAGCCACGGATTTAATGCAACAGCACAATAAATATTTCATTGTGAGTAACTTTAGAAATGCCTTCCTGCGTGTCTCAAGTACATTATAGGCATTATGGTCTCTGCGATCAATATTATTCCTTCCGCCCAAACTCCAAGCACAGATAATGTTCATCGAGGTACACAGTTCTCAACAGTGAAGCTTCCGAGATGCCACGTGAGGAGATGCCTCGTGAAGACTATTTTACAACTCCACACTCACCCTAAGCCTGGGACTTATGAAGGTGTCATCATCAGTGGTGAGGAGAACAGACTGGTACTGAGCTATGAAGCCCACATCTGTAAACCGGAGCAAAGTCAGGCCCAGGCAGGTTTCCAGCGGAAAACGAAGTCGGATGCCTACGTCACTCCATTCACAAAAATTAACTCAAAATGGTAGACTCGAATGCCAGAGCTAACAGGTAAAAACTCTTAGAAGAAAACCTGGGAGTAATCTTCGTGACCTTGGGGTAGGCAAAACCTTCTTAGTTGTAAAATCCAAGGGCAAAAAGAAAAAAAATGGATATATTTAAAACTTTTGTGCTAGATGTGATGTCATCAGGGAAGTGAAGGGACAACCCACAGAATGAGAGAAGTGATCTGAAGTTCATGTATCTACCTGATAAGGGTTTAGTATCCAGAATCTATAAAGTCTTACAACTCAACAATTTAAAAACAAACAAACAAACAAACCAGTTTTTGAAAGGGCAAAGGATTCTTTCTCCTCAGAAGACACCCAAATAGCCAATATACACATGCAAAGTTACTCAACATCATTGGCTAACAGGGAAATGCAAATCAAAACCACAACGAGACACCCCTCCACACGAGTTAAGGTAGCTATTTAAAAACCAGACCGACAATAACAAGTGCTGGCAAGGAGGTGGACAAACTGGGACCTTCGCGGATTGCTGATGGGAATGTAAAATGCCTCAGCCGTTTGGAAAGCAGTCAGGCAGCTCCTCAAAACATTAAACCCAGAATTACCGTGTGACCCAGAAATGCCACTCCTAGATTCCTAAGGGAATCGACAACAGCATCAAGCAAAAACGTGCGCATCAATATTCACGGCGGCCGGGTTACTTGTGACAGCAAGTGGAAACAATTTGACGCCCACGGCTGGCGGGTGAGGAAGGCGTGCTGAGTAACAATGTAGCACGTGCCCCAGCTGGGCTCCCGGAAAGAGCAAGCTGAGCGAAAGAGGTCGGGCATGCGCTGTGATGTGATTTCATTGATACGAACCATCCAAAACAGGCAAATGTTTAGACAATGTGGGTGGTTGTTCAGGGCAGAGAAGGGCGCTCATGTGGCAGGAAAAATGAGGAGGGACAGCCAATGGGTTTTTTTTTTGGGGGGGTGACAAAATGCTCTAAATGGTACCATGGTGAGGGTGTTGTACAACCCAGTAAATACTGAATATGAAAAAAATACTGAATTGTACTCTTAAAATGAGTGAGTTGTATGGTGTGGGGATCTGAATAAGGCTTTTACATAACACTTTTAAAGGAACTGGTTTTGGATGGTGGGCTTTTTGTTCATCCATACCTTCCACAGAGAACAAGTGTTTCTACTTGTAAGAAAAAGAAACAAAGTTATTGGTGTTAAATGGTTTATCCCAACGAGGTAACTTCTTAGAATTGTGTCCAGGTCTGTGGATTGAAGACCATTGAAGACCATTAAGGGGACTTCCTGCTGTTTCCGGCATCTCCTACCGGCTCTCTACTGTAAAATACAGGAAGTTTTATTTTTTTTTCCCTTCCCATAACAAAATCTGTGGGCGTTTCTATTTTTTCATTCTGTGTGGTGATTCATTTCAGGCTGAATGCCTTTCCATTTTTGACCTTGCATTGTCCGCTGCCTCACCAGAACCTTCTGCCCTGGAACATCTCAGTTTGGGTGGGAATACGTGGCGTGTGGTTTCGCAGATGGAGCCCGGCGCGTCCTCCACTTCAGCAGGTCGCCTGCCCTGCTCCGTGCCGCTCCCCAGACTGGCCATCCCTTACAGTCTCGTAATGATGATACATTGAAGCAACAATGAATGTGTGTTGCAAAAAAAAAAAAAAAAAGCTTAAATTTCAACTTGATGGTATAACAATATACTTTGTGAATTAAAATTATTAGGTTAAAATAGGTTGTAAACAGTCTAAAAGGTGATATAGAAGCATCGTAAAGAATCGGGATTTTTTTCTCTTGATGGTAGCATACGTTAATATGTTGATTAATGACTTTATTGCGGGGGGCGGGATCAACTCACATCAGGAAGGTTTGACTGAAGAATTAAAATACTTCTTCAGAACCGAGTAGGATATCTGACTAGTTCACACACTTCAGTGAATGAGCTATTACGTCGTAGGAAAGACACAACACCATTGTTCTACACTGGGCTTCCAGAACGTGACGCCCTTGCCTGGTTCCAGCTTCAGGAACCGTATCTCACGGGCATTACTAGGTAACTAATATCCGTGGAGATTTAAGAGCTTAGCACTATGGCCCCGATGAAGGATTCAGCCTTCAATCTCCCCGGAATGAGGGGAGAGCGTAAACACGTACAAAAGGCATCAAGCGACATCTCTCTTTACCTTCTAGCTCCTTTCCTAGGAAGCCAAGCTCCCCTTTCACACCGACAGACCCCACCCTCATCCTGTGGTTCTTAAAAAGCACCAGCGCTGCTGCTTCTTACCACGTGGAGCAAATCAATAATTCAGAGTAAGAGGATATCCAGGGGTACGCAGAATTCATCAAGCATCTTCCAAGTCCCTGAAGAAGTGTCTGCATGAGAAATCTCTGAAGGATGCTTTTTCGGGTTCCTGGGTTGTTCCTGATCATGTCCAAACAGCAGGGGACATTCACACGCCGGGTTGTCTGGCTGGATGAGCCGGTGGTGCCGGTGTGAAGCATTGCCTGGGAAGCCCCAGAACCGGCCAAGAAGAGGACGGGCTGCCGGTCTCCCTTCCCATGTCCGCGAGGGTGCGACCGCCCAGAATCGTCCTGGAAACAAGGCGCTCCTGTCACCCCAAAGACTGGCGGGGGCAGGAAGGCATTCCTTTCCGGTAACCGGTGTCCATCCCCTCGCAAGCCTCCCGAGAATCTGCTCAGCGAGGCCTTGTCCACATCCCCTCCCCTGGGCAGAAGTCCTTCGGCTCCCGGTGGAGACCGAGAGCGGCGGACTCCGGGGCATCGTGGGAGAGCCCCGCACGTGGGCAGACTCTGTGATTAAAAGCTCTGCTTCGTGCGGAACATCCTGACTCCTCCAACCCATCCACTCTCCACCGGGGGAGCGTTCACCCCCAGCCCCAGGGGCCAGTGTCCGCCCACTTCTGTCGTCACAGCCGGAGCGGGGAGTTCCAGAGCAGGGGAGGCCGCCCCCCCCCCCACAGGACAGGTGCACACACACACACACACACCGAAGAATCACGCCCAAGGCCGATGGACATGCTCCGCTCCCCGTCCTCGCCCAGCGGTGTTTCCCAGACCCCGCGTCACCGTTTGAATCTTCTGTGACCCTCACCTCCAACGCACACTGTCCCCTGCAGCTCCGAGCTGTGAGGGACCCCGTGGGCCTGGCCATTTCTGAACACAAAGGACAAATGTCTTCGTGATTCCTTCGGTCTAGGACACTGGTCAAGGGATCGCCCACAGGGAGCATCTTGTGTGAAGGTTACAGGTGCAGAGCCTCCCGGGGGTGGGAATGACCCCCGCTGAACGGAGGGCTGGGCTGCACCCTTCCTTCTACCCGAACGAGGCGGCCACTGCCTGGGGCTGGTGGACAGGGAGAGGTCGAGGGTGCGGGGCAGGGTGAGGCAGCTTCCCTGCGCAGCAGCCGGAGAGCAAAAGAGGCACAGAAAATGGGCAGAGACGGAAAATGCGCCAAGGCTTGCTCTTTGTGCTCCCGAAGAAAGGGCCTCCCACCCTCCTGCGCCTTGTGCCGCACCTAAGGGCACACTCACTTAAGGTAACTTTTGGTGAATTCTCAGACTTCTGCGGCTTTGACCCCGTTTCTCAAGAATGGAAAGAAGGGAAAACCCTAAAAATGGAAAGGGTTTTGTGCTTGCTTCAAAAACAGCAGGGGGGAGACCTCTTTGAGGCTAACCATGGGGGGTAGAGAGTTTTCTAGAAGAAAAACCAGACCAGCCAGAGCAAGGAAGAGAAGCGATCTGAGAAAGTCCCGGAGATGTGCGGGGAGAGATTCCGGACACTCAGGGAGGCTCGCGGGGCGTTTGGAAAGAGCCTTCCCGCTCGGACGATGGTGGCCAAACCCTGTTGTACATGGTGCTCGGTCACAAGGGGGTTAATGCATGGGTTTCTGATTTTGATTAGCGTTTTCTCCTAACCGCTGCTCCTAAACTCAAATTATAGTTTTCCAGAGGGTTCAAAAAAAGAAAGAAAGAAAGAAAGAAAGAAAAGGAATCAGCTGAGGTTTGCATGGTGATCACATAACCACGCCGCTCTAAAACCAGAGACTCCTCCGTTTGTGGAGGTCCGTGCCGATGCGCCCTTCCTCGCACCCGGTGTCCCCGACCAAACATTTGCCCGGCAGCGGGGGGGGGGGGGAGTTGGCAAAAAGCATCGCTTGGTGGGTTGGAGTCCTGTGTGGGGTACAGAACATATGCCTTGAAATTTCGGTTCCAAGTACATGTTTGCATGTCGATGACTCATGGAGGCGTTAGTGGCTCAGCCTCCATTTAGCAGGGGGACGGTCCGGCTGCGTGTAAGGAACAGGGAAACGCAACTGTGTGCTTAGCACCGGCCACATTCCAGCTACTTTGAGGTCCACGTGCGGAAGTGGGGGGGGGGGCTCCTCAGGAGGCAGGTGGGCCCAGAGGGTGTTGCTCACAGACACGACCTGCTGCTTTCTTCCCTGTGGGCAGGACAGGAGCTGGGGCGGCGTGGGGCAGCGCTGATGCGAAGACTGGAAGTGGGGGTCCACAGTCTCCCAGGCCCCATGACAGTGCCAGCTGGTGCTGGGTGGGGGCGGGGGTGTGAGTGGGTGCACAGGGCAGGAAAACACCCGAAAATGGTGACCCAGAGGGAGCTCATCCTCTGTGCTTCCATGGTTTTCCTCTTGTGTTTTTAAACCTCTTCTAAAGAGGCTCATGGGGCCTGCTTGTTCTCTCTCAGGCATTTCATTTTTTTAAAGACTTATTTATTTTTAGAGAGGAGGAAGGGAAGGAGAAACAGAGGGAGAGAAACATCACTGTGTGGTTGCCTCTCACGTGTCCCCCGCTGGGCACCCGGCCTGCAACCCAGGCACTTGTCCTGATGGGGAATCGAACCAGCGACCCTTCGGTTCACAGGCTGGCGCTCAACCCACCAAGTTACACCAGCCAGGGCTGCTTTAGGCATTTTAATAGGCAGATGAGAGATGGGGAGTGGACAACGAAAAATGTTGAGAACTGTTCCACCAACCGACCCGTCCTCACTCTGTTTTTCTTTCTGCTTTTCCGGCAGAACATTCTCTGTGACACATTCCTGGAAATCCGGGAGAGAAAGTATCGGGGAGGAACCTCATCAGGCCCTAAATCAGATAAAACCGGCGGAGGAGAAGCCAGCCTGTACACAGACAGACAGCCCCGTTACAATGGCTGAGATTTTTTTTTTTTTTTAAGTGAATTTAATCAAACTAAAGCAGCGAACCATGGTTTTCAGATGTTTGGGTTGTCTAGCGGGAAGGTGGTTATTTGCTTTAACGCAGAGTATGGAATTAAAGCAAACGAGCAAGAGCCAAACGGTGGCGTAACACGCAGCGCTTGAAGTTTCTCGGCTTTGTTGACATGGAAAAGCACACCGTGGCCCAAGAAAACACACGTGTCAGAATGCTGGGTCTGCAGACATCCGGGGAATGGGGAAAGTGCCAGGGACATTTTAATACGCTTCTTTCCATGACTTTCGGTTTTCCGGGTTGACTTCACCGACCGCTCCAGAGACCTTCTGGCAGCTGGTGGCAGACGGGACCGTGAAGTGGCCGGCAGGGCTAGTGAATGCTTCTTTGTTCCGTGTGCGGCCGGCAAGGGCACCGTCCCGCCCAACCCTGTCCCTCCCAGGCCCTCTGCCGAGGTTTGTAACTTGGCTGGAGCCGCTGCATTCGCCGCACAATTTGAGGTCAAGGGATTTTTTTTATTTTTTACAAATTCTGAAAACGCGCGCGCGCCACGTTCGACAACACCAGCATTTTAGGGACAGCCTGGTTTCCCGCTTTCCTGAGTCGTGTTCTTGCCTTGTACGTGAATACATTTTGGGGGAGGGTGCCTTAGGGGAGAGGGTGTTTCAGTAAGACCTTTGATCAAGAACAAATCCTGTCCTTGGCCAGGGTTGGTGACGTCATGCAGCTTTAGTGCCATTTGGAACCTAGGAAAAATGAAGACGTGGGCAGGGGCAGGGAAGCTGGGGCATTTCTTTTCTTTTGGACCATGTCCACTAAGAAAAAGCATCTCAGATTTTACTGCATCGGTGAAAAGACACTCTGGGGTAAAACCCACCTAATGACTGTTCAAAAGTACAGTCATCACATTTAAAAAAAAAAAAAAATTACCATAAGACCATTTTTCAAAAGCTCTATGGAACTGAGTGGCCGTGGAAACGTCACAGAACCCGAGGCTTGAACAAGGCTTCGGCAGTGACTGGGCCCGTCCTTCCTGCGGGAGGTGCAGTGCCCGCCACTCTTTTATTCTGTGTTTCATCCCCAGTTGCTGCGACTGTCGGCAGCGACGCAACACCGGCCTTTGAGTGACAGTTGCGATCCCAGCTTTTCATCGGCTGGAGCGAGTGGTTTTCCCGATGGAGCCCGGCTTCTGCTCGGCATCGCTCGGCATCGGGAGATTCAAAGGCAGGGGCGCCGACCGGGACATCAGGATTGCGTTTGGGGAAGGGTCTCAGCCCGGACGCCACCCACTGGCTGAGCGTTATTAGCTCGAACATTCGCTACGGCTGCTCCGCGTCAGGAGAGCGGGCTCCGGGCAGAGTCACGCCGTGCTGAGGCCCTCCTAGAACACATCACGCTCTGGGGTTTTCCTGCCTTGTCCCTCACACACCCAATGGTTCCATAAAATCACATACTGTCCCTGTAGACGTTCCGCTGAAAGCGTCTGCTGGAGAAGTATTTCTTGCTTCCCTTCCCTTCCCAACGGCAGCTTTCATTCTGAATAACCTAAAAATAAAGTGGTTTTCACGTGGCAAGACAAACAAACAAACAAACAAACGTTGAATTATCGAAAGTGCCCTACACGGTGGCATTTTGGATGCCACGGGCTTCCTTCGCTTTTTCAGATTCTCAGCGTCAAGCTGCGATGCCCCTCTTCCAGTTTGGTCCGGAGACTTTAAATCAACAACACGAGAAACCAAACAGGAAGTCGCATTTCTCCGATCTAGAAAATGAGGAGGAAGATAGGGAATGGATGAGGGACACGCTCAGGAGATGGAAGCCACTGTATTTTCTCTCTGTTAATCAAAATCGCATATTCGAATTCCTCCTAATGTCCTGACCCCAAACACCGCCCCCCCTGCCCGCCCCACAGCAGGAAGACATGCATGCAGTCTCTGCCAGCTGTCCCTAGGTCCTGGTGAGAGGGACATCCCTGTCCCACGTCCACTAGGAGTCCACAACCTAGTCAGAAAGAGGCCCTCAAAGTCCAGCGGAGCTTGCAACAAGAGCTGCAAAGGAAGGTCTGATTTCTATTTTTAGTGACCAACAGAGGAGGAAATTAGCCCACGTGCCAGGACTTACTCAAATCCCAGCATATTTGAAAATCCCAGCATATTTGGGACTGCAACAGTAACTGTTTCTACAGCACACACGATACCCAAAGACGACAGACGCGTGCTCTGTTTCTCCGGATGCTTCCTGGGGCCGGTTCTGTTTAAGAAGCTCCTCAGGGCGGACGCACTCAGTTCAGCGGCCTCCAGACCCGGGGGGGTTACGCAGAGCAGCCGGAGTTTCCCAGTGAATGAAAACAGAAATGCATCGCAAGGAGGGAAGGGGGGCGGGGGGGGGCAGGAGGGGGGGGAATCAACATTTCCTTTTACCAAACGAGGAGACAGAAGAACTCCACCATCACCAATAACCACCATTCCCGCATCAGGGAAAGGACATTTTAACAGGAAGAAAAGCAGGAAGGGAATAATCTCATAATAGAAAACAGTCCTTCAGAGGCAAAAAATAGCTCTATAAAAAAAATCACTACATTCTCTCAGTATAAATTCTAATAAAACATAATACACCAGGAACCACTGAGAAACAATTAGTACACAGCGTTATGGACACCAGCTTTGCATGTTCAATTCCCAGGTGTTAGGTAGTTAAGGTATACTGATCGCTCTCATTTGTATTTCTTCATACCTAGTAATTCACTGATTCTTCCATTTGTTCAACAAATCCCTCCTGTGGGCTACTATTTACTAGGAGCTGGCGGAGATTATGAAGCAGAGTAGGATGGTCTCTTCTCTTACGGTGCACAGAAGGAGTCCTAATTCAAGACAAAAATGAAACGGCACAAATAGATCAGGGAAGGCTTCATGGAAGAGGAGGCATTTGCTGTAGATACTGAAAAGATGGAAAGGTGCCCATGGCTCGTGTCGGTCCGGTGGAGAGCGTTCCGGAGGCAGGTTAATGAAATTATCCAAGCCGAGAAGCCTTGGAAAAGATGAAACATGTTCACGGTGTTGAGAGTAATTTGGTTTGGTAAGTCTAGGAGAGTGCTGGAGAAATACGCATGTAAAGACAGGCTGTTTCGAGGGGATCTTGAGTCGGGGTGAAGGTTTAGCCTAGCTCTAGTAACGGGGCACAGCCCCCAGGCAGGTGAGTGGGGACGGGAAGAGGCCGGACTTTGAAATCGGGAGCCTCGTTCTTCCCGTGAACCCTTGAGAGGTTCTCTTAACCTCTCTGAGCCTCCACGCGCCACCTGTGCGTGCCCCCCGCCCCACGTCCTTTAACGACTAAATGGCCTCCGATGCAGCAGGCGAAAAGCCCAGCGCCGCATCGCACCTGCGCTCTGAAATCACTCGGGACTCGTTCAAGACTCAAAACCCAGGTGCGGGAAGGTCACCGTCCGAGGAGAGGAGGGGAGTCGGGCAGAGGGACGCTGAGAAAGACGCCGGGGTGGAGCAGCGGACGGAGGAGAGAGAGACCCCACGCCTGCGTGGGGTGGGAGGAGAGAGGAGGACAGAGTGACGGTGACACGCTGGACGCGGAGGACAGTGTCCTCAGCAGCATGTGGGGGGCCTGGGACCAGAAGCCAAGCGAGGAGAAAACGTGCCGAGTTCGGTTTTTCGCTCACGTCGAACATGAGGTCCTAGGGCTGCAGGCGGGTGGGCAGGCCCGGCGGGTTTCAGGGAGGCACTCAGGGACAAGACTGGAAGCCAAACCGACGTGTTTGCGATGCCCAGTAGTTCGAGCGCAGGAGGAGCGAAGGAGGGACTGGGTTTGAGGGGCCCCTCTCCCTCCCAGGCCGGCCAAGCGCAGGGGCTGGAAAAGTGGGAGAGAACCAGGTGTGGCCGGGAGGGCCAGGAGCTTGCGTGAGAAGGTAAGAAGGTCGTTTAAAGAACAAAGGGGCCCTCGTAAGTGCCGCCTGCCACCGAGGCCGAAGGAACTGGAGCTCGAGATTCACAAGGAGCAGATTAGGGACTTCAGCGAGGAGAGCGGGTAGTGTGGGGGAGCAGAAGCCAGCTGTCAGGAAAGAGTGAAGAGGTCTAAAAAATACACTAGTTTATATTCTGCGTAAGCGAAGGTGCCTATGAATCAACAGCACATGAACTAGAGAAGACTAGGCCTTTCGCCCACGCCTCTAGTTTCTTGTGCATCCTTCCAGGAAGATCCAGGAATGTTCCGCGAATACGCGTGTTTTTTAAACACCCTCCCCCAACACGCTGCCCGGCGCCTTTCTCTTTCCACTTGACCCCGTGACGTCTCCACAACATGGACCCATCCCCATGTCTCCCCTGATCGGTGCCCTCCTCTGCCGGTGGGTGGGCAGTGAGTGGGCAGCTTCCCTCCGGAGTCGTTCAGAAGAACAAAGTTTCCCCGGTGAGCAGGCGACGCTCGAAACCTCCGGAGCCTGATGCTCCGGTGGCAGAACCGTGGTCTTTACCAACAAGTAGGGTCCCTCCGCTGGTTGATCGGGTCCCTGGCTGCACGGGAGGATCCCATCTCCTTCTCTGTCACCTCCCCTAGTCTTTCCACAGGGTCCCACCGCAAAATTCTGTGGGAATAAAACAGGAACCTCTGCTCTAAAGATTTAAATCCAGAACGAAGGCGGCTGACTGACCTAACCTTCGGTCACGGTCTGGTAAAGCACAGAGATGCCACCTGCCTGCCGCAGGCTGGTGACACCGGAAAGGGCTTACACGTTGGCTAATTCCACCCCCTTGTTCCCCCGCAGTGGAAACCAAGGAGCAGACAAGTGACATGTGCTCCCAAAATCATGTGGCAGAAGAAGGCTGGAACCCCGGGTCCCCACTTCCAGCCAGCGTCTTTTGCCAGCCGCCTTCCTTGATGTTAAAAGCAAAGCAGCCTTTGCCCATCTTCAGAGACCCGGGGACCTTGCTCTGCGTAGGGGCTGCCCCTGGGAACCCGAGGGCCAGGTCTCACGTTCCGGTTGGGGCCCTGATGCCGTGTGACTCGGGAGTTGCGTGGCCGCCCTGTGTTTGGCTGCTCCGGCCACCCTTGGCAACACGCCACGCGGGCCTTGCTGGAACTGCGAGGCTGATGAAGTCACCCTCGTAAACTTCTGCTGGCTGTTCAGATGAAAGCCACGGCTGTGTCTAGAAGCGACAGAGGGTCAGCTACACAGCACAGACTCTTCTAGCCTGCGCTGCTTGGCCAGATGCCACTCCATTTTGTCTTCAGTTAGCCAGGTACCCATCCCCCTGCCCCCACCCCCCTCTCCCCCCACGATCATTCTTACCCTGGTGGATTCAAAGTTTCATTACTCCGGCTCCTTGAGTTTCAAAGTAACAAAGGTTTTCATCACTTAAGTTCTCTGCACCTTGGTCTCTCCATTTGCCAAATGAGAACAGTAACAGGGCCATGGTGAGGATTAAATCAATTAATATATGTAGAGCAGGGCCTGGTACATAGAAAGTGTTGATACATAGTAAGTGTTAGTGGCTATGAGTGTAACTAATTGAAAGTGGACGATAGTATGTGGATACAGGCTTTCAATTAAAAATAAATAAATAACACCAGGACTCGGGGGAGGGCGAGCCGTTAAGGGTTCCTTTGTTTCTGAGAATTCTAGGGACGCAACCAGGCTTCCAGCCTAGAGACGGGGACATGACAATGAAGAAGAGCTGACAGCGAAGGAGATCCGGCCCTGGATCTCCACGTTTTCTCCTTAAAGACTCGATCCTCAGCTGTCTCGTTCAACGGTGCCTCCTCGGCAGGCAGGCACTCCATCAGTATTCGCTCAAGACTGAATGAGCACAGGTTCGTGACTCCATCCAAAGACAGAGAGATGCAGCATGGCCACAAGGAAGGAAGTCTGGCTGAGATTGTGGATTTTCTAGGATAAAAGAGAGAACCGTTTACAACAGTGAGAAGGGGGATCGTATGCGTAGGAACAGGCGTAGCCGTTGTTCGACAGATCGAGAACCTTAAGCCTGGAGACAAAACAGAGGGATGGCTGTGCAGTAGAACAAGCTGGCCCAAAGAACTGCGGGGTTCGGGTTCTGTTTTCAACAAAGTCAGGTATCTTAAGAAGGCAGCGGAGGGCATTTCTTTTCGACTGGTATTCTGCAGCGATCTCTAGTTTCTGAAAGGGATCATTCTGAAGGTGTCACAAAGAGCACCCTATTAGAGTGTCTGTCTCCCTGGAAATGAATCCGTCTTTGTACCCAGGGTGTTTCTCTGTTAATAAGAGCCTCCTGCTCTGACCCCGGGCCTCACAGCCTCCCGGGAAGTGAAAGATGCTCTTTGTACAGGCGTCGTTTCTTATTCCTAAACACACTCTCCCCAGTCCGGGTCACAGTCATGCCATCAGCGCTGAACACATCGCCACTGAATGAAAGGGCAAGTCACAGCAACTGCCTTTGTTCCCTCCTCTTCCTTATTGTGTTTATTTAGGTTGAAGTAGTTTTCAGTAAAACTCAGCAAGTATTTACCCAGCACCCTTGGTGAGCGCACCGCTGTGCCAGGTCACGCACAACACGAAGCTGATTGGACGGGGTTGCTGGCCCCAGAATCTTGTATCAGCTTGCAGGTTATTATAATAAGTGGCGAAATGTTTCGGGATCTCTCTTCAGCCTTTCCAGGCTATAGGTTCCCCTGAGTTTGGCTTGCTGCTCTAGAAGTCAGTTGCAGGTGAACTTGGGTTCATCGGATTTAACAGAAGTCTCGAAGAAACCTTCCTGATCTCGTCACCTGCACGTTCTGCCTGTACTTTGTCTCTCGTAGGGCTTACCTCTGTTCTACTGCGTTACCGAATGTGCACACCAGCCTCTGTACCCGGGAAGGGGATGGGCGGAGGAGGGAATGGTGCCCCCTCCAGGAGGGGAGCCAGCAGACGTGGGCCTGTTTTCGAAGTCAGACGCCAAGATGAATCAGCTGTGAAATCCTGGCCGCGCAACCCCATCTCTGCTACCCTCAGTCCTGCATCTAGAACCGAAACATGATAAATAATGCCGGTTTCACTGAATGGATGTGAGAATTTACGCGGTTATCCCATGAATCCACCTTGTGAACTATTGTCCGTGAACTTGGTGAACTTTATCATGTCCCGTGGGCTCAAGCAAAGGGCCTTGCCTGTGAGAAACACTCTATTAACATTCATTAAATTTTTAAAAATGACATCAACCACCCTGCGGTGTATGATTCTTCTCGCGTTCTTCTCCTTGCCCGCAGTGTTAGCAAGAGTTACCTGTAGTGTCTGCTAGGTTCAGGGTGGAGTATCTGTGGGGATTAAACAGGGTCAAAGGGTCATGCACACTGGTGGAGCTACCTACCCTTTGCTGAGTAGATCCCTCCCCTCACGCTTTCTGTATCTTGCTTCTACCTTAAGGGCAGGTAATTCCAGGGAGGCACTGGTGGTTAAAACATGGGCTTTGGAACACTACAGTCCTGTGTTCAAATCTTGGGTCTGCCAGTTTACTAGCTGTGTGATATTGGCTGATCTAAGAATTTTTTGGAGCTTTAGTTTTCTCATCTGCGAAATGAAGATAGCCCAGGACTTGATAATAATTAAAATTAGATAATGCATTAAAATGAGGTATTGTAAAGAATCAGTGAGTTAAATAAACTGAAGTAGCATTAACTACAATAATATCCATCCTTCAGCTCTAAACATTAATTGAGCAACTACTATGGTCTAAACAGTATAGAGGTGCTGGAGAGAGACCCTCCCATCAGTGGGAAAGACGGAGGAGTAACTGCCGACTGCACATAGTGTGGCCAATGGTATGGCAGAAATAAGAATGCGGTGCTCTGGATGCAGTGGGGTGGGCGCCTATGCGACAGCCCTGGCTGGGTATCAGGAGCTATGGGGGGGGGGGGGCTTCCTGGAGGAGGTGATGACCGTGAAGCGACTTGCCACTGGAGCAGGAGTGAGCAGGGTGGACAGAGGGTGCACACTGAGCAAGGGAGCAGCTCTGAGAAAGCACTCCAACGTCCTTTGGGAAGATGGACAGCGGCTCTGACTAAACGAAGCTGTCAAGGCGATGTAGGTGTCAGATCCTAGTGGGCGTCGGTTTGCTCTGTGACACAATTCATGCGTATTTGACGGGAAGGGGGAGGCACTGGCGGATGAGCCCCTCCCCCCTCCCCCAGCGGGGACGTTGGAGTGGGGAGCATCGAGTTAAGAAGAGTATCCTGACGTCACAAATACAGGCTTGGAGCTTCACTGATCCTCAAACCTGGTTAAAGCACCTCTGTGAGTAAATGCACGCGCTCAACCTCGCCAACAAGGACACCCACCCTCTTTGGGTTACTTCGAGAACAAACTAGAATTGTGCACGTCAGGTTCGCAGCAAAGTGCGTGTCACGTACCCAGCATTTTAATAAACACCAGCTCTCTCTGCTTACCCAGCGTGTAGCTAACATATGAGAGCCACTGCCAGGCCTCCGTCCTTCCTTCCCCTTCCTCTCCCAGCGGTGTAAGCGGCAGCAGCTAAGCGCCAGGGACGCGGAGGATGTCCACCCAGGCTGGCATCCAAGGGATGCTTACAAAGCAGCCGCCCAGAACGCGGGACCCGGGCAGGCGAGGACGGCGCATGCTCCGCGAGCTGAGCCTCGGGGCTGAGACGCCCGCAGCCTGCAGCTGGAGGAAAGCCGGTCAGGGGTGTGGCCGAGGGCGTGGCCGGGCGTGGCCGGGGCGTGGCCTTGGCGGCAGCGAGGCTGGGCATGCTCAGTGCGCCGGGGCCGAGATGCCCGCGGCTGAGGGAAGCCGGTCGGGGGCGGGCACGGGGGTGCGGCCAAGGGCGTGGCCAAAGCGAAAGCGAGGCTGGGCATGCTCCGTGCTCCGAGACAGGGGGGCAGGGATCCCTGCGGGTGGAGAAAAGCCAGGAGGAGGCGGGCCTGGGGGCGGGCCCGGGGGCGGGGCCTGTCTGGGGCGGGGCCGCGCGAGGGCGCATGCTCAGTCCCCGCAGCTGCTCCCTCGGTCCAGTGCCGCAGCCGGAAAACCGCAGCGGTGGCGGCGGCGGCGGTCTAGGGGGAGCGGCGGATTCGGGCGTGAAGGGGAAAAGCACTGCGGGCGTCACTGATAAGGCGGCAGCCGGGAGCCTGAGCTCGCGGCGGCTCGCGGGGAGGCGGGCGCGGGCGCGGCGGCGGGGGGCGCGGGGGGAGGGCCGGCCGCAGTGATTTTGACGTTTCCCGAGCGTCGTGCCCGCGGCCGCCCCCGCCCGCGCCCCTGCGCCCGCGGCCTGCCGGAGGGAGCGCTGCCGCACCATGGCGGGCCCGGGGCCCCGCCGCCAGGGCTGAGCTCCGCATCCCGACGCCCGAGGCCGCCGCCCCCGCCGCGCGGCCGCACGCAGACAAAGGGGACCGGCCTCGCTCACGCGCGCTCGCGGGCGGCGGCCGGAGGCGGGGGCTCCCCGCGCGCGGACACCCAGCCGCCCCGCCGCCCGCGCCTGCGCCCCGGGCCGCGCACCATGTGAGCGCCCGCGCGCGACGCCGAGGAAGGAGCCCGGGACCATGGGGGACGCCGCGGACCCGCGGGAGCTGCGGAGGACCTTCATTGTCCCCGCCATCAAGCCCTTCGACCACTACGACTTCGCGCGGGCCAAGGTCGCCTGCAACCTGGCCTGGCTGGTGGCCAAGGCCTTCGGCACAGGTAGGCGGGGGCGTCCCCGCGCGGGCCCTCGGGGGGCGCGCGGCCGGGCCCCGAGCCCGTGCTCCCGCCGGGCCGCGGCGTGGCCCGCGGGCCCCGGGAGCTGGCGGGACCCGGGGAGGGGCGGAAAGAGCCGGCGCGCGCCGGGCTGGGCGGCACCCGGCGCCGGGGGAGCGCAGGTGGGGTCCGGCCCGGCTCCTGGGGCTGGACCCGCGGTGTCCCGTTCCGACCCCGGAGGCTTTCCGCGGTGCTGCCGTTCCCCGCCCCCGCCCGCAGGTCCCGGTTGGTGTCTCCCTTGTTGGAGACGCGGGTGGCCCGCGGGTTCACGGTGTTGTCGGCGCTCGGAGCGGCGGGCGGCCGCGGTCGCTGCCCTCGCGCTCCCGGGGCCGGGAAAGCCGCTGCCGGTTTCGTTTCCTGTCGCCAGTGAGACCGACTCCTCTCTCCAGACGGGTTTTGGCTTTATAGCCGGAGGGAACCGATAGCTCCCCACCGTGGGATGTGCTGTTGTTGTTGTTTAAATAGGAGAGTGTTTTCCAGGGCCTGTGCTGTTGACCCAAATGGCCAGTTAGGCCCTCGCGCTGCATCCAGCCCTCGCGAAACAACAGGAAAAGGCTCTGTCCGCTGTCATTGCTCAGCTGCCGCTTCGGGAGCCCGTGCCGCGGGGCCGCTGACAAAATCAGTATCTCGCCCGATAACTTTGAGTCGTTTTGTTGGATTTCTGTGCCCCGGTTCATCAATTTGGGGCATGTGAAGCATTCGTTGAGAAATTTCTTAGCATTTACAGACTTTTCTCCAGATGTTAAGCAGAGCTTGGGGGAGATTGTGGGTAAAGATTTAATTCATTCTCACTGCTTAAATATACGCAGTTGAATATTTTCCAGACTGCACGCCTTAGTTAACTAGCAAATGAATCTCTGTGTTTGGGAAATTATTTGAATTCGTTTTGAGGGAAACTTCACATTAGCCTGATTTTGTGTTTACGACAGCTTTCATTTTATTTGAATTCTTATGCTCTGATATTGAAGTAGAAAGGCTGTTTTAAAACTGGCATCAGGAGGAGATGTGATAAAAAAAAGTCTTCGGAAATACGCTTCATTTTAAAGATTTCTTCGGACCTGAAGGTGTGGACTGACGCCGGAGGCGGCACCGAGTGCTGCTGCGTTCGCCTTTTCTGGCCCCACTGATACCGGCGGTGAGGGTAGCAGGGGCATGTTGGTGTTAGCCTAAGCAGCGTACTCAAGCCCAAGTCCATTTGGAGGAGAAATGAAAGCTGTTGAAGTATTTAGAAAAGGGGGAAACAGGGCCGTGGGAACAGCGTCCTGCGTGGAAAAGCAGCCTGTGCAGAGTGGGAGGCAGAGGGGCCGTCCGCAGCATTTCTCTCCTCCCAAGGCCGAGCGCACCTGGAGCGCCGAGGTCACGTGTGGCTGCGGGCTCACCAAGGCCCGGGATGGAAATGCCCCCTTCCGACGCTCAGGCCCTTCCCCAGGCTCTGGAGCGCGGGAGGGACACCCATGGAACGCACCGCGGGGAGACAGGAAGGGAGAGGCGACTCCTGCCAGGGGCATCTCTGGCGTGGCAGGCCCCGTGCTCCAAGCTGCGGCTGCCTCGTCCGTTCGAGGGGACTCCCCGCAACTCTGCGGCATAGCGCTGTGCTCCCCGTTGTAAAAAAAGCAGCGCCAGCGGGGAGAGCTTCCATGGCCTCCCCCACCATTGCCTTTCCGTAAGGGCAGCAGTGAGTTTGGACTTGACCCACTGCAGACTCTGGCACGGCGGCAGGCAGGGCACGCCTGCGGGTCCCCAATCCTTCGCGTAAACTGCTTGGTTTCTTCCTGCAGCCGCCCTCCCCATGCTGTTCTCTGTTAGCTGATTAGGGAGCGGCTCGGAGAGGGCAGGTTACTTTGCTCAAGCCGAAACATCTGGGCGGCAGTGGGTTCTGCATGCCGGCTCCGGTCTTGCCGGCTCCGGTCTTACCGGCTCCGGTCTTTCCGACTCCTGAAAGCTTCGCTCTTTGCCTCACTCTGCAGAGTAACCTTTACAGCTGTGAGTGCAAAACTGTGCTCGTAGTAGGTGTTCCAGTCTTCTTTTTTTTTCCTTTGAAGAGTGGGCTGATCTTAACTGGCAGATGGTTTAAGGGGACATTGTTGGTCCTTAGCAACATCTGCCTTGGCAACAGTTGGAATGGATTTTAAAAATCATGAAAAATGAGCTTAAAGACCTTAGAGGGACATAGTAGCAAGAAATGGACACGTTAGTAACAAATTTTATTTATACGTTTTGTTTCTTCTTTAGTCAACAATCTTTCAAAATGCCAATTTATACGGTGTGAGTAAAAAAAAAAAAGCAACCTTTTATTTCTTTGGGTGTCAGTGTTCTTCGTTTGCTGGAAATACTGTTCCGCAGCAAACGTGAACAGAGACGATGCTTCAAAGGCTGGTTCCTAGTGGGGGTGGTAACAAGGAGCAGTGCGTGGGGATGGTGATAGTTAATAGGTCATGGTCATCGCTCAAAAACTAGCCCCACTTCGTTCTGATTTGCCGGAGCCACTTCTTTCACGATGGGTCAGTCTCCAGGCGGGGATTCCGTGGTTTTCCAGGGTAAACTTTCCAACTGTTGGCATGTTTTAAAGTAGCCAGTTTTAGAACCATATGCCGAAGAAGTCATTTAAAATGACAGCCTGGAAGTACAGTGGGGACATAGAATGAAGTTACTGAGCCATGAAAAACAAACAAAGCCTAAGTTTGCCGTACCTAGAAAGCAGGTGAGGCATGGACTTAATCTGAAGTCTCAATGTCAGAAGCCTTGAGTCATATTCTTGTCTTTACGCTGAAAACATTCCAGATAGCTCAGATCTTAATAGTTTATTTTGTGGAAGAATGCAGATTCAGTTTCGATACAATCAAGAATGGTTTGTTTGGATGCATTTTAACTAATAAAGAGAGACTCCAATTCGAGGAAAGTGCCAAAGAGGGAGAAGGTGAACCACTCCCTCTGGTGACCGGCGTAGCCGTCCCAGCAGTGGTGTTACCCAGGCTGCGTGAATGTTCTGCCCCCCCAAATCCTTGGGAGGAAACGGTGGATACAGAGCCTCTGAGGACACTATTCCTTCCCAAGTGTTTTTTTTTTTTTTAATATTTATTTCTTTTATAAGAGAGAGGGGCAAAGGGGGAGGAAGAGAGGGAGAGAAATATTGGTGTGGGAAAGAAACATCAACTGCTGGCTTCTCACACACGCTGCGCCCCAAACAGGGACCGAACCTGTTACCCAGGCATGTGCCCTGACTGGGAATCGAACCAGCGGCCTTTTGCTTTGCGGGACGATGCCCAACCCACCGGTCAGGGTCCTAGTTGTTGAACGTAGAGGTCTTAGCGTGGGCTTCAGAGCCCACTTCCTCGTGTCGGTCTGTCGCTTCCACTCTGTCCGGTAGGGCTCTCCCTTTCGTTCCCTTCCGCTTACTGTTACGTGGGATCCTTTGCTCTTGCAAACACCTCGATGCATCTCTGCGTACGTCCCAGCACGTGCTGTAGCCCCAACCCCCCTGAGAGCTGAGTCCCGTGCACATGTGAAGGCTGTGACCTCGTTGCTCGGGACGCTGCCATTGGGAGGCAGGCACAGCAGAGGCAGGCGGGAGGGCGCCGCGGGGGGTCAGCGAGCCTTCCTGAGAGCTGGAGCTGGGCGGGGAGGGGGGAGCGCCAACTCGCGTCCGGGGTCAGGCTGCTGCGTGTCTCCTGTCGCTCGAACCCTCGTGGCAGCTTAAACGCTGGAAACTGTTCACCGCTCTGTTTTGCTGACGAGGAGCCTGCAGCCCGGAGGGCTAGGAGCTCATCCAAAGCCACCCAGCCTGTGGGGTCAGGGAACTGCCCTCGCTCTGGGCTCTTGATCGCGCCCTATGTGGGCAGAAGTCAAGTTCATGGGAAAGAGGCGTCAGGTACTAGAGATGATCCTAGTATTTTTAAATGACTGCACTGGGTCACGGCGGGGGGGGGGGGGTGGTTGGAGTTGAAGGCTGTGTACAAGGGTGAGGTCACCTGAGGTTTTAGGGAGGATGAGGTCACCTGAGCTCCTGAGACTCAGTGACTGGGAGAACGGATCGTGATGCCACTGGCAGAGACGGGGCGTGGCGAGTTGGAGTGGCAACTCAGTCACCTTTGGTCTGGAAACAACCTTGAACATGACGTGCTGGCCAGACATCTGAAAACCCGACCACGCCGTCAGCCGTGAAGGCAGGTGTGCACTGTGGCGGGGAAGTGCAGGCTGGAAACAGCAGTTTGGGGTCTTCTGTGGGCGGTGTCATCGACATCGGAGACCGACGAGGTGAGGGAGGGAGAGGAGGCGGTTTGGGCAGAGTCCAGGGGGGTGGACGCTGAGCGCACTTCGGGGGGGAGCCCGAGGGAAAGGCGGCAGAGTTGGGAAGGGAGTTACGCACACGTTCTTAGCTCATCTCGTACTTCTGCCCCTGCCCTGGCAGCAGCCGTTTCTTGAGGAACCGTGGCTCCCGTTGGTGGGGAGGGCACCAGAGAGCCAGTGGGAAGTGCCGTGCTCACGGGGCTGGGGGCTGGGGGACCCGGGTCTCTCCAGAGCTGACACGCTGCTGCGGGGGCGGTGCCCCTGCAGACGCTTCCCGTTCCCGCCCCCCACAGAGGCCGTCCGGGTCTGTGCCCCCACCCTTGTTCGTGTCTCCCTCTGTCTCCGAGACCCGGCTCCCGCTTCGCAGCTGGGGTTTCTCGGGACCCTCCTGATGAAGAGCTGATGGGCTGGCAGCTCCTGGGGAGCGGGAGCTCCCGAGAGGCCCTGGGGGCTCAGGGGGCCGCGCGAGGGTGCGGGGGGGTCAAGCTCAGCAATGCTGGGCCTCTGACAAGTGGGGGCGGGAAGGCCAAGCTGCGTGTTTCGGAGTGCCACCTTCCCAGGGTGGGTGTCGAGTGCCTGCTGGGGCGTGGGCGCTGTCCCGGGTGCGGTGGCACCGGACGGAGAAGTGTCCTGCTGTCCCGCGGCTCTGTCCTGGTGGGTGGAGGCAGCAGGGCCCACACCCACCACGTCACCGATGAACTAAAGCGGGGCGGCGGCCCGGGTGGTCGGGGGGGGGGGGGTGAGGGGGTGACAAGTAACTGAAGTCCAGCTGCAGAGGCCGGCCGGCCTTGTGAGGGTCGAGGGGGGACGTGACAGGCAGAGGGGACAGCCAGTGTGTGCAGAGCATATTGTGGCCCCAGAAAGAGGCCGGCATCTGGACCGTGGGGGCAGGGGAGGGCGGCGGCAGAGGCCCATCTTGGAATCCGGGGAACGGGAACCCAGAGAAGTGAATCATTGCCCTCAGAACCCCACATCAAGTTAGGGCCGCGTGGAGACCCCCCTTTTGAATCCAGGGCCCCGGTTGTCCCACTTTGTCACGCTGCCTCTCTGGAGCGAATGTGAGTTAACAGACCAAAGGTTCGGCCTCGAGGGGGGCAATGTGGCACCTGCAGCGTTCCCGGCGGGTGGGCGGGTGCAACCAGAGGGGCCCAGCTGCCACCCTCCACCTGCAGCCCAGGCACTTCGGGTGGCGGCAGAGGTGCTGCCTGGTCGGGGTTCACGGTGAGACGGTTGGGGCGGCTCCTGGGGAAGGCCGGGTGCCCAGGCACCCCTGCGAGTGGTGTCCACACCCTGCTGCTCCCCAAGCGCTGGCTTCTTATCTGCGGCGCTCTGGAGATGAGGGAGCGGGCGAAACCTCTTATCTCTGACTGTGCCTGCTTATCTCCCGACGCGTGTTTCGATGCCTTTGTGTCCCAGTGTGATGCAAGTCCCCACTGCTGCTCACACAGGGACATTTCCGAAGTCTCCTCCTAAGCAAAGGCTTGTCCTTAAAAGTGGCCTCTTTTGTGATGTCCGCCATGTAGTTTCGCGCTCTTCGGGGGGTGGGATCTCCGTTTGCCGTGTTCCTGACGCCTTCCTTGACTTGCTGTGGGTCCTTTCCCCTTCCTTGCCCCGGGGTCTTTCCGAAGCTCCGCTTTCGCAGCCTGGGTTTGCGGGCGTCCCACCCTCTACGTCGCGACCTGCTGAGCCGTCGTCATTTCTGGACGTGGTGAGAGGGGAGGTTCAGAGCCGGGGCTCTGCGTTTGTCAGCTGCGTGCCCTTGGCAGCGGCCTTTCTCGGGTTCCTTGTCTGTGGAGCGGGAACGGGAAGACCGGATGCAAGTTCAGGGAAGTGCCTGGCACGGAGAGGAGCCTCGGTGAGAGGCGGTGGTGCCTGCCTCACAGCTCGGGATCTGACGCGCCAGGGAGCGGGTGCGGAAGCAGGGACTGCGTCTTCCGTGGTGCGCAGGCAGCACAGAGGTGTAACCTGACGGTGGGGCAGGCCTTTGCCGTGCTCGGCGCGTGTCAGAGGCTGGGAAAGAGAAACCCATCGGCAGACCTTTTATAACAAGTATCTTCAATTCGGAGAAGTTCCCTTTCAGCGTGGTGCCCGGGAGACTGACCAGCATCGCGGCGAGCCCCACGCCGAGCCTGCGTGTCTCGCCGCGGCGGCGTGGGGCCGAGGCCGGCGCTCCGCCAGTTAATGGGGCTGTGGCAGAAGGAGAGCGTGCTCAGTTATTAAGTGCGGGTCGTGTTTGCAGACGTCACCCGGCCCCCAGGTCATCGCTGCGCCTCCCCCTGACCTCTTCCCGGAGTCCTGCTTGCCCCGCCCCCGCTGCGTGGCCATTTCACTCCTCCGTGCCGTCCACCTGCGTTCCCTCCTCCCGCTGATTGTCACCACCGCCACCCTTGATCAGCACCAGATCCGTGTCCCCAGACGTCGCCCTGCGTACATCACTCCGTCCTTCGCAGCAGTCAGCGGTTTCCGCCAGCTGCTGCGTGAAGCCCTCCCGCCCGCGTCAGAGCCCCAGCCTGCCTCCCAGCGCCGCGCTCACGGCCTACTGCACGGGTCCCGTCCCACCCGCGCCTGCAGTGGGGTGTCCCGTCCCCCCCCGCTGTTGGGAAAGCCTCTTCTTTCCCGATGAGTCGAATTCTGCCTGTTCGTCCTATTCTGCCGCGTCGAGATGAGTCAGGCCAGCCCGCTGCCGATGCTTCTGCCTCTGGACCCGAAGGGCTGACTTGTTCATTTTCTTCACTGGCTGCTTAGCCACGTGCTGCCACCTGTCGGCTCCAGTTTCTGAGTGGCTGGATTTCACCTGTCTTTCTAGACTTCTGCAGATCACCGGTCCTTGAAGACGGGGTTGTTTCCCGGTCTCTGCGTCCCCAGAACCACGCTGGCGATGCGGAGAACGAGCAGGCAGTGCGTACGGTTCTTGCTGTTTGGTAGCAGGTGGTTCTGAGAGAGAGCCCCCACCGAGCATGCAGGGGAAAATCGCTACCGGCTTCACTACCTCCTTGTGCCTGTCTGGTTCGAAATGCTGGCCTCAGTCAGCACTGCGCGTCACGGATCTTCCTCGGAGCTGCCGCCTCAGGAGGCTGCGCCGCCACTGACCCAGGGTGGCTGCCTGGACCTCGGGCTCCAGGAGGAGGCAGGCGGAGTGCAGCCCCCCCGTCCCCTCGAACCCAGGCCCACCTTCCTTCTGGGGACAGACCTGAGTCTCGTCCTCGCTTTGGAGAAAAGCACGGAGCCCGGGTTAGGAGCGTGGGAAGGGCAGGACAGCTGAGAAAAGGGTGGCCTGCACTGGCCATGTCTTCCCTGTGTGGTGGTCCGGCTGCCGGCAGGTGAAGAGGGAGCCCCGGGGCAGATTTGGAAATGGCCTTGGGAGTGTGGGGCGGCGTTCTTCCTCAAGGGCCGCGCCAGCGGAAAGGGGGCTCTCAGGCGGGGAGGGGCGGGGCATCTGCTCTCCCTGTCAGGCCCCAGGTGTGATTTCTGCGTCCCCACCGAGCCGGTCGGGTCCGGCAGGGTGGGCGTGGCTCGTGGAAGGTGCGGATGCCAAGGGGTGCAGGGCAAAGGAATTCAGGAGGAGCTCTTGGGCAAGGGACTTTGCCCTCGGAGGTGGCCAGGCCAGCTCTCTCCTGAAGGACCTGTCACGCTGCGTCTCCCCCCGGTTGACCGCCTGGATGGGAGGGACGTCGCCGACAGTCGCTGTCGGAGTCGCTCGCTCGCCCGCCCCGAGCCCTCGCGTGCGCGTGTGGGCAACTGCCCCAGAGCCAGCGGGCTGGGGCCTGTCTCTGCGTCCGCTCCGCGGTCCCCCTTTAGAACGCGCTCAGCGCGCGCCCTCTGCCCAGGAGGCTCTGCCCTCATTTGAGATTAGCCGCCGCGCTCTCGTGAGCCGTCTTGTCGGCGAAGGGCCGCTGTGGCTCTGAGAACGGGCCCTCACTCCCGCGGCGTGTGCAGTCATGGGCGAACGCGCGGCGTCTCCCCCACGAACAGCCGGTGAGAGCTTCTCCCTCTCGCTCTCCGCAGAGAACGTGCCGGAGGACCTGCGCGAGCCCTTCTACACCGACCAGTACGACCAGGAGCACGTCAAGCCCCCCGTGGTCCATCTGCTGCTGTCGGCCGAGCTGTACTGCCGGGCGGGCAGCCTCATTCTTAAGAGCGACGCCGCCAAACCACTCCTGGGCCACGACGCGGTGATCCAGGCGCTGGCGCAGAAGGGCCTTTACGTCACCGACCAGGAGCGGCTGGTGACTGAACGGGACCTCCAGAAGAAGCCCATACAGATGGTGAGTCGCCTCCCGGGGTCACGGGGTCTGCAGGGCGTGCCCTCGGGCGTGGGTGGTGCGGTGTCACGTGCCCGAGTTTCTGCATAGCCGGTGTGTCAGTGCCGCTCGCGGGCAGGGGCTCCCCCTGCGGGACACTCCCAGCAACAGGCTCGGAGCTGCCCTGGGACCAGCGGGCGGGGCCTCGCAGGACCGGCTCTGCGGCTGGACGCGGCCATGCGTAGGTGTGCCGCTGGCCGCTGTAGGCCCCTGTCCGGCTGCAGCTTTGGCTGTCAGAGTGCTGGGCGCCCTCAGAACGGCGTTAGGGAGGACGGGGGCTGCAGGGTTGGTGAAGCCCCCTCCCCTACGAGACCGCCTTACACAGAGGCAGGGGCGTGTAGAAGCACACACTAGGAGACGTGTGAGACTGGGAACCCGCAGAAGGGCAGACAACGTTGGTCCCCCCAGCTCAGCCCTTAATGAGGTGATGACCTACTTTGCTTGCTGCCTATTTTTCTTTTTTAAAAAAAGATTTCATCCATTTATTTTCAGAAAGGAGAAGGGAGGGAGAAAGAGAGGGAGAGAAACATCGGTGTGTGGTTGCCTCTCATGCGCCCCCTCCTGGGGACCCAGCCTGCAAACCAGGCTGTGCCCTAGGCTGGGAATTGAACCGGTGACCCTTTGGTTCACAGGCCGGCCCTCAATCCACTGAGCCACACCACCAGGGCCTGTTTATCTTTTGAACAACCCGTTTTATTACTTGCAAGAAATGGAGACTAATGTCTCGAGAAAAATTCAGTTGATGGCTCGGTTACAGATTTATAATGGAATCATTAGGGATAACTAAGAATGTCGGTGAGCAGGTAGCTTGCAGCAACGGCTCCGGCTTCGCCCGGGCTTCCCCTCTGGTTGTTGGGGGCTCGGTGCCTGCGGGGGAGCTGCTCGTTCGTGCACCGAGAGACGCACGTCAGGTGACCTGGCGGCCATTCAGTGGGAACGGCTCACCTGCGGCACGCTTTCCGTGCCGGTTCCCCGCGCACTCGGTGTGCGTGAGGCCGCTGCAGACCACTCCCGGCATCGCTCCGGTTTCTCGCACGCCACTGAGCTGCCGATGGCTGGGGCCGGTGTGCCCGCGGCTCCCTTCCAGGGACGTGGAGCCCGGTTTCCCCGGCTCTGGCTTCTACGGTGGGCGGCCACGGTGCCTTAGCCGTCCTCAGCCTCACGTTTGTTGAGCTCCCTTTAGTTGCAGATTCTCGGTTTTCATCACGATCTGACTTAAAGCTCCCAATTGCTGTGACACTGATTGATAGGAATTACTATTTTTCTAAGACCTGTGTGAAAAAATTTCTGAGACTACGAGTGCAAACTGTGTTTTGTGAACTGAAAACCACAAATGACTTTTGCCATCCTAGGAAATGAGAGTGGACATTCATAAAACTCAGCTGTTTAAGCAAATGTGTGGGTATATCGTGTGTGTGGTGTGAAATGAGATTGAGACTTTCATACGTGACTTGCGAGCTAATGTTTATTAATTTCATCAAATCTTTTCTGAAATAGCTGTCCCTGTGTAAACCAGGAACTCACTTTGAAATGCTTCCTCTTAGCAGGCACGGAAGAGAGGGAGCCCTCCGCTTACTCAGTGGGCGGGTCTTGGGGAAGTGGGGTGTCAAGCGTTCTCAGCGCAGTCCCGGCAATGTTCGGGGATGTCCTGAAAATGCAAGCCAGAGAGTCAGCGCGCGGCCACGCTGCCAGCCGGCGCCCTGCCGGGCATGGGGGGCGAGCAAAGCTGTGGTGGACACCCAGGAAGATGAGGGACCGCGTCCACCTCCCAGAAGGATGCTCCTCTTTGTGCAGAGGTTCTGTTCGTGTTCTGTGGCCTGTGCGCTCAGCTGACAGGGCCGCCTCCGCTGCGATGCTGCTGCGCAGTGAGGGGCAGGGAGACACGGACTGGGCGGCAGGAAGTGAGTGCTCCGAACACGCGCTCAGCCGCTTGCTCTGGGAGGGAGAGGCGGACGTGACGGCTTCTGCCAGGGAGGACTCGTCTCGGGGAGGACGACCGGGGGACTTCAGGGGGCGGGAGCCATCTCGCCTGGAAGAGGGTGGCGTGTTACGGGCCGCGTTCATGGCACGGGGGCTCGGGGGGGGCGCGGAGGCCCCGGGCCAGGTGGGGCAGGAGTGAGAAGAGGCCGTGCGCCCAGGTGCAGGGCGTTGCCCGTCTCTGTGGGCCCAGGGCCACGGAGCCCGTGTCCCTGCTGCCCTGTCCGGGCGGCAGGAGCGGTGACGGCCTGCTTTTCCTGCCCACGCGGAACGGAGTGTCGCGGAGCGTGGCTTGTGCTCTGTGCACCAGCACGGCACGGGCCGTGTGCAGGTCACAGCTGCGTGTGCGTCCTCAGGTCCTCCCACTCCGCTTCTGTCCGCGCAGCGGCCTGTCCGCGGCCCTCCTGGCACCGCTCGCCGTGTGCCGGCCACTCCCCGAGCTCCGTCCCACGTCCTTCGTTCTCGCGCAGCCCCAACGGGGGCGCGTGTAGCCTGTGCCGCTGACGAGGGGGCTGAGGCATCCAGGACACAGTGGGGCCGCCGAGTCGCGGGGGCAGGGCACAGCCCTGCTCTGCTGTAGCTGTTGGCCCCACGCACTTGACCCCTGAGCCGCTCGCCGGGGTGTAGAGTCCTAGGAACAGAAGCGGGAAGCAGGGCGATGGAAGGGGGAGGGCGGGCGTGGCCTGGAAGTCCGCCTGGTGGCTGGGAAGCCTGGTGGGGCACGTCTTTCCAAAGCCGTTGCCCTGCCCTGCCGCATCCGGGGGAGCGGCTGTGGCCCCCAGCCGGTGACCAGGTGGCAGCAGCGTTGTGACAGGGTGGCCTTGGGTGCGTGTGAGCTTCTCTCTGGACCTGAGGGCTGTGCAGAGCGACCCTGGCTACGCTGCCTTGGCGGGACGTGCTGCAGTTGCTCCCGTCTCCCGTGCTCCCTGCCCCCTCGCTCCCAGCACGCCGGTCCCGCGGCAGCTGTCCTCACGGTCCCCACGGCAGACCCTTCCCTTCAGGCGACGGGAAGTGGGGCTTTGGAGTGAAAGGCCCGCAGCAGCTGGCGGGGAAGGCTTGGCCTCCGGTCACTCGCGCCAGAAGACGCCTGCGAAGAGCTGTGAAGTGCCGCAGCCGCTGCTCACGGCCCCTGCGCGCCGGGCACCAGTCTCTCCGTCTCCTGCCGGCAGCGGCCTGGTTTGGGTCCCGCTGTTTCTGGGTAACGCGGGACACGCACTCAGCTGCCAGTCGCACTGTCTTTGGCTCTGCCTGGAAGAGAGAGTCCTACTGAGACAGTCACGGTGGGGAGGTGCCGGCTGGGCTGTGCTGGCACAGGGACAAGGGACAGAGGCGGCGCAGGGCCTTGGCGCCTGGCGGAGGCGACGCGCAGGGGGGATGCGGGCGTGCTCCGCGAGGCGGAGAGCTCGCCGTGCCTTCTGACATCTTGCAGCAGAGCTTGTTTGTGAGAAGTCGTTGGAACTCCGCGTCTGCTCTCTGACGGACGTGGTTTCGTGGCGGTGCTCAGGTGGCCAGCTGGCCTCGCAGACCCTTTCCTGTCGGCGACGGCACAGACCTCAGCCAGGGCACCTCGCCCGCTCTGCCCTGGCGCTTTCCACGGGCGACTGCAGGAGTCTGTCCTTCAGGGTCGCGCCATCTCCGGTTATAGAAGCACCCCGCGGTGAGACGGTGGGGGGACTCGGGGCGCGGGGGCACCAGGCAGGTGGGGACCGTGGGGGCGGGAGGAGTGGTGGAGGGCGTGGTGTGGGCACATGTGGCGCCAGGGTCCGGTCAGAACTGCGTCTCTCTGGGAAGAGCGGTTACTCGGGGCCACCCCCCGAGCGGGCGGTGGGGCGTCGTTGCTTTTCCCTGCAGGTGTGCAGAGAGGGGTGTGTGCAGCGCCCCGAGTTTCTGCACCGGGGCGGGGCCTGCGCTTCCCTACCCGGCGCTGGTGAGGCGCCTCCCAGACCCACGGCCCTTTCTCCCCTGGCACCTCTTGCTCTCTGGGTTGGGCCAGCACCTGTGCGGGGGGCCGGGAGCCCAGCCAGGGTCGGCTCAGTGCCCCAGGCCCTGTGGCACGCCGGCCCTGCCACTGCTTGCCAGGTTGGGGGCATAGTCGCACTCCTCGCTGTGCCGTGCGAGGTTCTCGTGATGCTTTTTCAGCCCTTCAGCTTCTGTGGTCTCTGCAGTTTCCACAGACCTGGGCAGCAGCCTCCCCCGACACCAGGGCCACGTCAAGCCCTCCCTCCTGCTTCCCTTTCTCAGAGACAGCGCCCGGGCACCGCTAACCTCGAGTGGCCCGGTCTCTTTCCTGGGGAAGCCAGTCCTGTCTGGCGTGGTTTTCAGCCACACCCAGCTGGAAGGAGTTTGCTGAGCAAGCACAGCTCAGTGTGTCCGACGCGACTTGCAGCTGCTGAGGGCTGGAGCCCAGCTCTTGGCTCGGCAACGCGTCTGCCTGCAGAGCTACGACGTGCAGACGCGCTCTGGAGTGTGTGTGCGGCGGGCGAGGCCGTCCTGGGAAGGTCCCCGTGGCCAGCGGGTGGCAGGCATGGCCATCGTCTGCCCTGTGGGCACGGGGGCACAGCAGCCATGGTGAGGTGGCGGGCAGACCTGAGCGCCGTGGGGAAGGTCACCGCGGTCAGTCTTGCTCAGGCCACCACGGCCAGCGGGCTGGAAAGCACGTGTTGTGTCCTCACGTCTGGGTGTCGTCCTCTCGGCGGCGGTGCCGCCTCTCGTGTGCTTGGGTCCCTGAGGGCTCTGGGGCAGCCCTGCCGTCAGCGGTCGGCCCCCGAGGGTGTGCCGTGGGCGTGTGCTGTGCGGTTCCCTCCGTCGTCACTGATGCAGCGTGATGGTCCCCAAGACGTTGAGGAGGGACCTTCAGACGGCCCACTGCCTGCAGGCTAATCCCGTGGCCACACCTGACTGCAAAGCACCCGAGGCCGTGAAACACGGGCCGTCTGTGTCACGGACAGCTCCTAGACACACACGCTCTGACACACGGCTTGGCCGGTCTGCGCGAGGCCGGGGGTGAGCGGCGTCCACACACAAGCCGAGGAGACGGAGCTGGGGAGGCCGGAGCGGCCCCTGAGGTCGGGAGGAGTGTGTGGTCGGGGGCGCGGCCGTGACGGGCGGTTTGGAAGAAGACTCCACCAAGGTCTGCGTGACTGAGAGCCATGGGCCGAGAGCAGAGCAAGATGATGCTGCGGGGCGTGAATGGAGTCCCCGAGTCACGGCCACGGCCATGGCCACGGCCACGGCCACGGCATTGCCCCGAGCAGGAAAAAGCGGGACGGGAGCACCCTTGGAGTAGCAGACGAGCGTCCCAAGCACGTCCCCAGGAAGTGGCCAAGGGACGGGTGACGTGGGTGCGGCTCGCTCGTCCTGAGCGTGTGCCGCTTGCGCTTGCTCGTGCAGCCTCGGCCCCCGAGGTCTGTGGGTCCCGCCGCGGCTGTGAGGGTGCAGGACTGGCGTTTCCGCACACGCGCGCAGACGCGCCCGGGCCCCGCGGTGACGCCCTGCTCTTGCCCCTCGTTCCAGAGCGCCCACTTGGCCATGGTCGACACCCTGATGATGGCCTACACCGTGGAGATGGTCAGCGTCGAGAAGGTCGTTGCGTGTGCCCAGCGGTACTCGGCCTTCTTCCAGGCCACCGACCTGCCCTACGACATCGAGGACGCCGTGGCGTACTGGATCAACAAGGTAGGGGGCGGCTGTGCTGGGGCGGGAGGCCCCGGGGCCCGGGAGGGGGGCGCCGCCGTGGGCGGCCAGCGTTCTCCTGAGTCACCGGCGTGTCCACCTCTGAGGCCCTGTGGGAGGGGCTGCAGCTCCAGGTAAAGTGGCCGGGCAGGGCCGGGCAGGGGCGCCCGAGCGAAAGCCTCGCTGGCGTCTCGTGCTGCTCGGGAGCAAGGGAAACGTGGACTGGTTTCAGACTTGCACTAGGCCAAGGGTACACGTTTCTGTTTTGCATCTTAAAATGAATAAAAGTGAGCATCTGATGTAAAGGCTATTTAAAAATCAGCGTTGCTTTGGCCGGCCCACCTGTGACTGACCTGTGCTGCTGGCGCCACCCGGCCGCCCTGCCGCCCTGCCGTCTGCGGCTGCCTGGCCTCAGCGGGCGCGCGGGAGGCGGGCCCTCCAGTGCGGCCTCACGCCTGCCCCGACCTGCCCGCGCAGGAGCATCCTGGTTCAGCGGTGGGGCAGAGCTCCGGCCGGCGCGCAGGCGCGGGCTGAGGGCCCCAGGGCCACCTCGCTGGCCTGTCTGGGCGCCCTGGCGGCGTAAGGGCATGACGACCACACCCCGAGGTCGGGGGCCCCCCGCGGCAGGGGGGTGAGCAGTCACCGTGCACTTGTCCTACAGCCGCGAGGCTGGGTGTTGGGCGAGTTTTGCCAGCGCGTCAGCTGGACGGGTTTCGAGGGGGGTCTGCTGAAGCCTCACAGGTGCGGCACCGCCGGCTGTCACCTGGGAACACATTGTTTGCCATCGATGGCGGTGGCCTCTGCGTGGGTGTGCCGTGCGCTGCGCCCGGAACGGCGAATCTGTCGTGTGTCTCCCTCTCGGTCCCAGTCCTGGTGGCGTGGTGACGCGCACGGGCTCGGCCCTTCAGGACAGCACCCCTTCAGCGCCTCTGTCCCTCGCTCTCACCGTCTCGGTGCGGCCAGGGCACCGATGGCCTGGCGGTGGGAGGGCCTACTGCCCGCCCGTGTGGTGCTGGCTGGGCGGGGCTGGCTGCAGGCCGGAGGGACACTGCACGTGAACTCACGCAGGCGCGGCCCCTCAGTCCTATCCACACTCGGGGGACCCGTGGGGACTGTGTCACCCAAACCAGCCACTTTACAAAGTAGGTGCAGTTCACACGAGCAACCGAGGCTCACAGGTGTCCAGAAATTACGAAGGTCACAGCTTGTGAGTGGAGGTTTTAAGTCAGGCCCGTGTGTTTGCTAATTGAACCGTCTCAGAGTGTCTTCTGCCAGCAGGGGGGTGAGCTCAGAGATCTTCGGGCTCTGCAGCCTCACAGACAGACCCCTCTGGTGTCGATTAAACCCCGAGAACGCCTTAGAGAGTGTGCGTGGAGAAGACTCCATCATTAATGAAATTTATCATCAGTTAGAATTCTCCATTTTTTTTAGCCTCTGAAGTGAATTTTAGGCAGTAGGAGAGTTTAGAAAATTATTGATTTAAGTTAAGTGGATGATCACGGCATTACTATTTCCTAGAGTGCCATTATTAATTAATTTGAACTTTTATTATTGCTAGAATGACCTTAAAACCATTAGCTCAAAATCCAGAATTGTCTAAGTATCCTCAGTGAGTACTGTATGCACTGGGACTGTCTGTTAACTGTTTTGGATTTGGGGCTGTTTCAACAATCTGCTGGGAAGCAACTTGACCTCGAAAGGCCCTGTGTGCGAACACGCTGCTGGCACGCACGCACGCACTCACGCACACGCTCCAGCCGTGGGGTCCACACGCCGAAACCCGCCGCGGTCGGCGGGGGTGTGTGGGAGTCGCAGCTGAAGAGCTGACCACGTGGGTTTTCGCTGCCAGTCCCGGACGAGACTGCGCCGCCCGCACGGAACAGAAGCCTCACAGCGTCCCAGGCGTCAGAACGAGGTGCCGAGCCCCGCACCCCCTCGGCACCGCAGCCCCTTTCTGACGTGCGGTGGGTGTCCAGCGGCGTGCGGTGAGCTGAGGAGCTGACGGCAGGTTGTCAGCTCTCGCCCCCGGGAGACGCTTGCTCTCCGCGTGGGGCACTGGCCTGCTCCTCACGGACGTGCTGCTCGTACCTGCGTCAGGGATCTGACTGCAGCCCTCTCAGGCTGCATGTTGTTTTAGTCGCATATTTGAACATGGATTCAAAAGAATGCTTTTGTGTTTTAAGGTGAACGAACACTTGAAAGACATAATCGAGCAAGAACAGAGGCTGAGAGAGCACCACCCTGCCGAGGCACCGGGCGGGCAGAAGGTATGTGTCTCCGAGGAGAGGCCCCACGCGCGGCGGCGGTGGCGGCGGCGTTTTGGGCCAGGTCGGCGCTGCGCTCACTCGGCCGCTGCACTCGGCTGCTCCCAGCGGTGCTGGCTTTGCCCTGGGTGGGCGGCCCAGCCGCGGAGACCAGGTGAGGGGACGTGCAGGGTGAAGGTGGACTGGACGACGGTGCGAGGAGAAATTGTCAATGGCTGGAGCTGTTTTCTGCGGTTCTCGTGGAAAAACGTACGAAACAAGAAAACAGCCCTATACTGCCGTGGGGTCAGGCCAGCTTTTAAAACCGTGGTCCAGGGTTGTCAGTTGTCCACGTGACTCTTCTGTGGGGGAGAAGAGACGCTGGCATGGATTCAGCCTTGAAAAGAGTGCAGGGCATTTAGAGTTCTTTGCTTTGCGAGTGTGCGTTTCTCGTACGCTGAGCTCAGAAGCATTTTCCATGACACAGCGTATCTTTCCACCCTTTAAAATGCCTGCAAGGAGGCCCCTTAAGCACGTGGTGTGGCGTGGGGATTGCGGTGTGAGGAACGCCTGGGCGGAGACGGTCTCACATCCGGACGACTTCAGCCTCCGCGCCATCACACGGGCCTTGCGCTCCTCTGGGGCGGCACTGGTCAGTGCGGCTGCGGACCCGGAGGGGCGGGCGGGAGGGCAGGCGAAGCGGCCGGCACGGCCAGCCTCGGCGAAAGCGCTCCGTGCAAGGCCCCGGAGCCTGGGTCCGTGCTGGATGTCTGGGCGTCACAGCGGCGGTCCGGGCTTAGCGTGCGGGCTCCACGTCCTCTCCCCGGAAGTTAGATCAGAGTGGACGTCGCCCTTCCCACCACCCAACCTCCCCCTCTCCCCGTGCCCAGGCCTTCCTCACAGGCCCCTCCCTCCCATCCCCGGCAGGTGGACCTGCCCCCCAGTTTTCTCCTGGCTCCAATCAGGACTGAGGCCAGGAAGGCGGCCCCCCGAGTGGTCGCTAGTGGCTGTCCCCGAGGACGCTGTCACACACACTGCGGAGCGGTTAGACTCCGCGGGGCGGCCCGCGCTGGGAGCCGAGGGCCCGACCGGCACTGCTCCTGTGGGAAGTGCCACCTGTGCCCCAAACCAGCGAGACCCTTGGGCGGCGTGTTTCTGAGGGAGGCTCCCACGGCGTCCTCAGAGCTGGGGGTGGTGAGAAGCGTCACGTGGAGGAAAATCCAAACAGCTTACTAATGTGGTTTTCTCTGTTTTTTTTTCTTTTTTTTCCTGTTTTGTGCTTTTTTTTTTTTTTTTTTTTTTTTTTTTTTTTTTTTTTTTTTTTTTTTTTTTTTCAAATTGCTCTCTGCTTCCGGTACTGCTTTTGATTCTGCAGCAGGAGGCCTGGTTAAATTTGCATTTCAGATCAACAACAGATAGCTTTTTGGTGTAAGTTTCTTGAGTGCCTTGTATCTCCGGTTTGCCGAACCTGGCAACCCTGCTTTAAAGACCTCTCAAGGCTGCAGCCGGAGGTGCAGTCCACGGCTCGTTCCTGAAGGCTCGTTCCTGAAAGGTCATTCCCAAAAGCTCGTTCCCTGAAACCGGCTGCAGGAGCTGAGCTGAGTGGGGGGCCGACAGGCAGACCGGCTCCGCTGCTGCTGAGCCTCCCGGCCCGCAGGGGGCGCTGGACCTCTCTGGCCTCATTTTCTTTATCTGTGAAAGTTAAAAGGTTGGATTAAATGGCTCCTAAATTCTGAGGCTGGAGTGATTCTCCAAGTTTCCATTCCCACTGTGTTGGTAAGCGTGCAGCACTGAGAGGAGAGGCCCGCGGAAGCCAAGGGCTGGCACCACGAGCATGCACCACGAGCGTGCACACGGACACATTTGGCAGGTCTCCGACAGCCCTGGGGGGAAACGAGCACCTGGCAACCCCCCGAGGGCGCCGCCCGGCAGCTCTCACGGTGCTATTTGCAAAGTGGGGCACTGGGTCACAGGGACACGTGAGTGCGGGTGTCCGGTGGGGGTGGGGCACATTTGGGACCAGCCAGCGGGCTGTTTGGACGGTTCTGAGAGAGCTACACGTTCATGGGTGTGCATTCTTCAGTGCACAGCGCGAACTCTGTCGAGAAGCTGTTCCTCGGAGCAGCAGAGACGCGGGTCTGCTCGACGTCCCCTCGGGCAACCTTCACGGAGGAGTGGGGGGTGTTCCACGGGGCCGGAGCTGGACGCACGAGCCCCTCTCGGAGAAGCACATCCCCGGCTGTGACTGCTTTCTGTTTGAAGGGTCGGTCTCAAAGCCGGGCACGCTGTCCCCGGTGTGAGGGGCGGCCCACACGGGTTTCTGCCTGGACCCGAGTGCCTGAGCACTTGAACCCTGTCACCTCTCTCTTGTTCAGCTCCGCTTCTTCAGACAGGACCTGAGGCACCTTTGAGACCAGGGCTCGAGTCAGACCTGCTGGGGACGTGCTGCCCTGCCCGGGCCCCTTTCAGGGCAGATGGGGCCCAGCTAGGACGCCTGTCCTTCTCTTCCCCAAGCGCATGGGACCTTTGACCTCTTTTGTGAAGGGCATGGGCTGACATCCCAAGGACTTAGTGCCCTTTGGAGCTGTCTTTGGGAAATACTGATTTCTAACCTGTAACGTTGTAACTGATTCGGCTGTCGGTTTCATAGGTTGATAAACATGGAGAGCAGACACTCGAGTTCCGATACAGTGACTCCTGGTTCTCAGATGCATTGCTTTGACTCTTAGGTTCACCGTGGGCTCCTTTTTCTTACTATTATTTCAGTGAAGTGATTGGGAGGACCTGACCTGCCCAAAGTAGGTAGCTTTTGTTTGGAATTCTACCCCTAAGGTTCCGTTCCACAGTTGCCGTTTCTCTCGGGTGCAGGTTTGTGGTCGATGCCGGTTACGTTCCTTCCCGACGCCTGTTGCCAGCCCCCCTGTCACAAGTAGCACAGCCCCTGGTCGAGCCCGCGTCCGTGTTTCATTCTCAGCTCGGTGCAGCTCCGCGGGGACCCTGGTGCGCTGAGCGTTTAAAACATGGGGAGGGGTCACGCGGTTCTGTTCCCCGAGCAGCGCTCTACACAGAGGGCGGGCCTGGGGAGACGCGGCTGCTTGCCTGTGGCCCCTGCCTGCGCCGGTGCAGCCGTGGTGCCCACGAAGGGCGACCTTCGCACGCCCTCCTTCCCCCCGCGTTTGCCGTGGGGTTCTGGGTCTGCTGCAAGCGCGTCCGCCCTCCTCGGTCATCTCTTTATTAACCATGGGAACTGATGCATTCTTGTTAAGTGGGTTGTAATGTGTTTCTCCCCACAGGTGTTTATTTTTTCAATATGCGTATATTTTGAGCTAACGTTAATTGGCGTTGAAAAAGGCTGCGTGAACTGTAAATGTGGAACCCCACTGTCAGAAATCCGACTGACTTACCTGGAAATAATTCTGATGAATTTTCCCCTTTCCTTTGTTTCCGCTGCTTCCTCTGAAGTCTCCTTCCAAATGGTTTTGGAAACTGGTTCCTGTAAGTGTGCCCCGCGACTCCGCCTGCCCTGTAGCCCTGAGACCGTGGCATGGCTGTGTGTCTTGCTGGTGCCGTCACCTCGTGTGGACCTGTCGGGCTCTGCCTAGGTTGGGTTTTCAGGTGTTCGCTCCTGCGTGAGACGGAAGGGCTTGGCAAACCAGCCGGCATCTGGGGCAGACGCTGTAAAGCCGTTGGGTGCGGAAGCCCCTTCTGCTGGTAGGCGCAGACCGCTGGTAACCGGGCTGAGAAAGCATGAATATAGACTGATTCGCTTTCAACAACGTTAGTGAAAGTGAGTACGAACTGCATGTGTAAATTATTCATATCTTGAAATCATGTTTGTGAAAGAGGTACTTCCTTTCCCGCCTAAAGCGTCGGGGTCACCTTTTGTGGTAAGCAGCCTAACCAGTGCTGGACTCAACTGTACTTGCTCCCCACGTGACCTGAAGGGCAGCCCTCCAGGGCCCAGTCTGGGCGGGTGCGGGTGCAGATCCCCGCGAGGGTGTGGCATGGCACGGGTATGTATGCCTCTGCCCGTCTGGTCCGAGCACCGGCTTTCGCTGCTGGGGCCCAGCTCAGACAGCTGCGTGCATCGTGCTCCTGTGTGTGCGTGCATGCCTGTGCATGCGGGTGTGCGTGTGAGTCCGTGCACGCGTGTCCCTGGTGCAGAGATGCTGCCTGCCCGAGCACAGGAGGACAGGGCGCACGCTCCAGTTCTTTGTCCTTGACCCTGGGCGGTCGGCTGACTGGGGAAGTGGGGCGAGCGGGCAGCTGGGGGGCTTCCGAGAAGAGGCTGCTCTGTTTCTCACTGGGAGGGGGAGGCCCCGGCCTGTGCGGACCTGGCGTGAGCTCGGGCACCTGAGGCTGAGTCCCGGGACTGGTTTCTCCCGCTCCCCTTCCTGCACCCGCGCTCCCCTTTTCGGGGTTGAGTCACGAACTGCCGGCTGGAGGCAGCTTTCTCAGGGCTGCGTCACGTCAGTGACCCACGAAAGACTGTGTGTGGTGCACGCACATGACATCTTTCTGGGTGTCGGTCCTCTGAGCTGGAGCACACCCCTAAACGTGCAGGTCTGCCCGCCCTGGGTGGAGAGGGCAGGCGCCCGTGCCGGGCTTCCAGCGCGGCTCCTGTTCTTGGGCACCAGTGGGAGAGGAAGGGGGCGGTGCCTCCCTCGAGGGCGCGCCTGCTCTGCGGGGCCACCGGCCCTCCAGAGGGAGTGCAGCCTCACGGAGCGCTCACCGTGCTCGTTCAGGACGTTGCTTTTCTGTTTTTACTCTACCGAAGTATTTTATTCCATGACTACATTTTAACTATAGAATATGCAGGTGAGCAGTTAGATGAATTGGAAGAAAAATTAGTTTTGTTTTTAAAAACTCTTTAAGTACCAGTGACCGGTAGAACCGTGGGCTTTGCTGATGAAGTGCATGAGCACACATCTTCCTGACGCCCCCCGACCCCCCCCACCCCCGACCCCTCCCGGAGTCAGGTTTCCTGGCTTCGGGGGGCGGGCTGTGGCTGTAGTTGGCGCCTGCCGCGTGCCCCGCGGCCTGCGTAGCGCTTTGTGGCGTCTTGTTCGATCCTCCAGGATCGGTATTTGTGGCTTCGGGAAGGTGGGTGCCTCTGTTTCCCCGTTTCACCGATGGGGCAGCAGAGACACGAGGCTAGTGAGTGGCCAAACCAGGAACTGAACCTGGGTTGTCAGATTCAAGAGCCTGTCCTTAAACCCCACGCTTCAGGGCGGGCCTCGTGCTCAGAGAACTGTCCCACAGAGCCGCACCCGGTCGCACCACGCGGGCCTCCCCAGACCAGGGCTGCTCCGTTTTCCTCGGGACACACAAGCCCTCGTGCTTGCTCTGTGCCCGGCCAGTGCGGCCGCGGCAGGGGCGGCCTTTCACATGTCAGAGTTGTCACCCTTTGTTCATGGCACCTCACCGTTCAGACAACAAGCCAGCATCTCGTGATGCTGCCCAGGGCCCTCGGGGCCCTGCTCCTGCCCGCCAGGCCTCCCTGAGGGCCGTGTGCCCCCTCCCTGCCCCAGTGCCGACTGCCCTGGCAGGCCTTTCTGCGCCAGGGGTGCTCGGACCTGGCCGGGGAGGACCGCCCACACAGGGCCACGGAGGGGGAGCCCCCGTGAAAGTCCAGGACTGCGTGCCTTGCAGGGGAGCAGACTGTGGTGGGGTGCAGAGCCCTCGGAATCCGTCTGGTGCCGCTTCCTGCAGGAGCAGCCGGGCGGGGTGTCCTGTGGTGAGCGTGGGCCGCGGACCCCCGTGCTGAGGTGCGAGTGACGTGGGTGAGGGGACCCCGGGTCCCTCAGGAGGGGGACGGTGTGAGCAGTCCTCGCTTCTCGGGCCGTGCTGCGCTGCGGAGACGTCCGGCCGCGGTGCTGGCTCTTCCCCGGGGGTGTGTGGCACCTGCTCACGCTCGCCTCCCCCCGACACCCCAGGCTCGTTACAGGAAAGAGCAAGCGCTGCTGAAGCAGCTGCCCTGCATCCCGCTGGTGGAGAACCTGCTGAAGGACGGCGCGGACGGCTGCGCGCTGGCTGCCCTCATCCACTTCTACTGCCCCGGGGTCGTCAGGCTGGAGGGTGAGTGTGCGGGGCGCCCCAGGCCGCGACCCTGCGGCCAGCGCCTCTCGGGGAGCACGGGCCTACCCCCGCCCCCCGGGCGTCTGTGTGCGAGCGGGCAGGGGGTGGGGGCGGCGTGGCCGGGAGGTGGCGCCCGGCGGGGTGTCCCGCGCCGAGTCACCGCGTGGGGCGAAACAGGGTGACGGGCCGACCCCAAGTCGCCGCCGCTCTCTCCTGCCCGCAGACGTCTGCCTGAAGGAGACCATGTCGCTGGCCGACAGCCTGTACAACCTGCAGCTGGTGCAGGGGTTCTGCCGCGAGCACCTGGCACGGTGCTGCCACTTCACCCTGGAGGACATGCTCTACGCCGCGGCCTCCATCAAGGTGCGTCCGCGGAAGCTCGCGTCTGGCGCAGCAGCCGAGACCTCCTGTGCGGGAGCTCACGGTTTTCCGCTTGTTGTGTCCTCTGAGCACACGCTGGCTCCCAGCCTCCCCGGACCGCAAAGCCATGCGGACCACCACAGCGCAGGTTCACGGCACCCGCGCCGCGGAAGCCCGGCCCCGCCCTTTTTACACGGATGGGAGTTGGGAAGCGGTATTTCCACATGTGTCCTAGTGATGCCTTTTCTGGCACTTGCCTGCTAAAAATTTCAGTCCTGCCTCCCTACCCTCAAAGGAGAAAGTGGTCTCAGTAAATTCAGGAGGCGCTTGTCAGGCTGTGAAGCCTGGACGTCCGGGAAACCACAGCGACGCTGGAGCGGAGGCCGCCTCAGTGCCAAGTGACCCAGGCAGAGGCTCCCCTCACTCGGGTGCGTGGGAGGCAGGTCCGCGCCCACCAGGGCGCTGTGCTCACTTGCCGCGTTCTTTGCTAAACCGTGAGACCCACGGCCAAGGCCCGACTCGAACCCTTCACGACATCCAGCCTCGGGAGCCTGCGCGGCCCCTGATGCGGGCACCTCGCTGCCACTTTCGCTCTCACCTCCGGTGCTTTGGACGTGCCCGGAGCACAAGCTCGCCGTCCCCCCCACCCCGTCCCCCACCCAGGCAGCGGCGAGCTGCCGGGGTCTCCGTAGTGGGCAGGTGGAAGGGCCGGTCATGGAGCTGAGGAGTCAGGCAGAGCAGGGTCTGCGACGCTGCTGAGCGTTCCCAGGGAGGGGGCGGGGCGCCCTGCTGGCGCAGGAAGCCCCCAGGACGTCGTCAGTGGAAGAAGCAGGAGCGCACGGTGCGTGTGTCGCGTGGCGTGAGTCCTGGGCTCCTCGGAAACGCGTTCTCTGCTGTATGCAAACCCAGACGTGCACGCGCACGCGTGAGCAGAGGCCCACAGAAACAGACGTGGAACTGGACGGTGGCTTCTTCTGAGTGCGTGTCGGAGTCGGGGAGATAGTCAGGCTTCCGCTGGGGCTTCTGCGCATCTGCCCCGCAGCGTCACCACGGCGGGCCTGGCTGTGCGCCAGGAGAAGAACTTTCGGTGGGAGGGGTCCGGGGTCCGTGCCAGGACGAGGGGACGGATTTGTCCCTGTCTACCGCCCTCAGTTCCGGGAAGCGGTCCTCACCGGCCTTATTCAGAGCCAGTGATTTCTTGCTGTGCTGACATCTGCGGCCACGCGCCGCGCAGTCACATGAGGACAGCCACCCTGCCCCTGTGCTCAGTGTGTCTGTCACGATGCGCTTGACAGAAAGCGCTGGGTGAGGCCGAGGCGTGCGGAGCAAACACCACCGCAGCGTGAACTGGCACTCCCGCCGGCGACGCGGGGGCCGCTTCTGTGCTGAGGCGGCTGAGGAGCGCGACCCGGCGCCGTCGGCTGAGGTGGTCAGCACTCCCGGACTTGCTCCTCTCACCACTGGGGGCTCACCCTTCCCCAGCACCGCCCCTCGCCCCAGGTCCCTGTCGTGGAAACCACCTCTGCACCGCTTCTCTGAGTCCGGCCCCCGGACCCCACCTGGGACCGAGGTCACGCAGACCCGGTCCTTCCCTGACGTAGTTCGCTTCGCACAAGGCCCTCGAGGTCTGTCCCTGTGGCTACAAGCGACAGGGCCTTCCTTCTCGTGGCTGGCGTGCCGAGGTGGGTGCACAGGCCTGGGCCCGCCCGCTCGCCCGTGTCCGCTGACGGGCGTGCAGGGCCCCGCCTTGGCCGCGTGAGCAGTGCTGCAGCGGACGTGGGGTGCAGGCGTCCCCTCCAGGCCCTGCTTCTGTTTTCTGCGGGCAAAGACCCAGCAAAGGGCGTGCTGGCTCCTGGGGGGGTGCTGCTCCCGGCTGTCGGGGAGCCTCCGCTGCTGGGCTGCAGCGCGTCGCCTCGGCGAGGGAGCGAGATTTGGTCCTGCGTTTAGCGGGCGGTTGCCGCTGCCCCTGGTGCAGCCCCACTAACCCCTCCTCACACCCCCTCCCGCGCAGAGCAATTACCTGGTGTTCCTGGCGGAGCTCTTCTGGTGGTTCGAGGTCGTGAAGCCGTCCTTCGTGCAGCCGCGCGCTGTCCGCCCGCACGCAGGTAGCGCCCTTCGGGCTGCCGCGCCCCCGGAGCCCCGCGGGCCGGGGGTCGCCGTGGCCTCCCTGGCCGTCCTTTCACTCCAGCCCTCCCCCTCGACATGTCCTGAAGCCCCCGAGTTTGCTGAGAGAGACTGGGGGGAGGCTGGCTGCGGGTTTGCGGCCTCGCACTGCGCAGCCTCTGGCTGTGGCTGTTGGTTCAGTCTCTTCTGCGGGCGCCTCTGCCCCACCCTGGGCTCTCGTTCCCCGTTAGATTCTGAGGTGCCGATGTTGAGAATCCAGAATCCGCTCAGATGGTGGCTCGGCTCTAACCTGCCGCTCGAATTTGTCATTACAGCGTAAAAAGGAGGTAGACAGGTGCCCTAACAGGTTTTGTGATGACTGTAGTGTTACGATTTTGCCGTAATGACAACTAATAAGAAGTAAAGGGTTATCGTGAAGATCCCTAGAAACAAAGAACAGACCTTTTCCTTCGCTGGCTCTAAAGCAGAACGGGTTTGCCGTCCACCCCACTGCACGACCGGAGGCCGGTTTCCGTGGGGGAGAGACGGCCCACAGAGACGCTTCTTCCCGCTGAGCAGGGGCCAGTCCCGTCCGCCGCAGCGGCGCCCGCGCAGCTCGGTGGGGCTGCTCCCTGCTGCCCGGGCTTGGGCTCCAGGCGTGGCTCTTCCCAACCCCTCACCCTGGCCCTGTCCTCCCCCCAGCAGTCACAGAGAGACGAGAAAAAGACCGGGGAGGGGCGGCAGATGGGGTGCGGAGGCCGTGTGCCACGGAGGGCCGGCACAGAGCGCGACCCTCCCGGGGCCAGGAAGCAGAGTCGGGTGCCCTGGGTGGGTGCGGTCGTCCCGGCTGGTGGCTGTGGGGCTTTCCACATCGGCACAGGGCTTCCCCTGCCGCTGCCTGTGCGTGGTTTCGTTGGTGAGGCCCGCTGCTCGCGATGTGCAGCAGCTGGTAGTCGGGTCTCCAAGGCAAGAAGGGAAGTAACTGATCTTCCCCCAGGGCAGCTTACTGAAGTGTGAACTGCACCAAGGGGTTTGCTTCCTAGCCCTCGAAATTCTCTCCTTAACTGATTACCAGACAGCAACAGTCTCATACAGGAGCAAACATGGACTCGCGTAACTGAAGTTCCGCGAAAGCTTTAGCGGAATTAGACACTCGGATCCACTTTTATTTTAAATGTCTGTGCTCATTTTACGTTAGGCCTGCTCCCCCCAATTAGCCTTAATTAAGTGAGGTTTTTTAAGCCAGAAGAACACTTGAAGAAGCATTTACAGAAAACTCTACCTTGTGAAAATTACTTAGAAAGATCGCTTTAAGTACCCTCTGATTTCTCTGTAAATTAGGAGGGAAATTGAGATTAAGTCCCCGCTTGTGGTCAGGAAATCTCGAAACGATGTTGCGAGCGTGTGAGGTCTGTAACGCGGGATTTTTAAACCTTGCAGCTGACCCTGTGCACGACCTGCCTGCAGCCGCCCCGGGGAGCCCCTCGGACAGCTGCCCCCACTCTGCCCGCGGAGCCAGGTAGGCCGCCCGTCCGCTCACCGACGGGATCGAAACACAGCCCCTGAAACGAGTGACTCACGGGCTGCTCTGAGTCATCACGCCAGGGGTGGGGAGGGTGTTGCAAGTCAGAGGAGCCCGGCCTTCCATTGCATAACTTACTTATCACCGAGAGTCATTTACGTTACGCGGTAGGTGACTCTCCGGGCTCGGGGGGAATCTTGGCGTTCCTTTGTTTAAGTGAAGTTGGTACACAGTCTTGGAGTAGTCACGTGTCAGGGGCACAGCACGGCGGTTTGACACTTCCGTGCCTCACAACGTGGCCGTCCCACCAAGTCCGGCCGCGTCCGTGACCGTGCAGGCTCATCTCGGCGCCACTGACCCAGCCCTCCTCCCCCTTGCTCCCACGCCCGACCCCTCCCTTCGGAAAGCATCCCTTTGGTCTCGTGTTTTTGTTTTGCTCCTCGATTGCACACGAAAGCGAGTCCACACAGCGTCTGTCTTCCTCCGCCTGCGTGACTTCCCCGACCGGTTGGTGTTGTCATGCAGCCAGCGGATGCTGTGGTGTGAGACACCTGCAGACGTCGCTGCCACCCGGCCCGGTTTACTCTCAGCGGGCCGGGTCGGGGGTCTGCCTTCTTCCCCCGACTCCGCGACAGGCCAGCGCGGACGTAAAGCCTGGGGAGGGCGGGGAGGGCAGAGGAGGGCTCTGGCCGGATGTTGTTGTGCCCGGGGAGGCAGACTGCCTCGTCCCCTGCGTGAGCGGATTAAATAACAGCAACCGGCAGGAACGCCCCAGGCCCCAGGGGTGTCGGGGCTCCAGCAGCAGCTCCCTGGGCCGTCCTGCCCACCCTGCCCGCCGTGGCCGCTGGCGAGACCCCCGCAGGGGCTGCCCCGGCACCAGGCTCAGGGCGCCGGAGGGTGCAGGCCGGCAACGCGCATGTAACCGGTTCACTTCCGAGCGTCCGCGTCCACAGAGAGAAAACAGCACTCCCGTCCCCCCTCGGGGACCCCGGGCTGTGGACGAGCATGGTCTGGGCTTTCCGACTGATGGACAAACGGGTGGAGGCGTGTTACCACCCCGTCCGGTGTCTGCTCGGTGTTTCTGGTTTAAAGTTCCGGCCGGAGGCGGGGTGGCAGTGCCGTGTGCGGTGTCGGCTGCCCTCTGCGAGGGGCCCGGGCAGGGGCCGAGCACGCCGACTGAGCCGCGCCTGTTGCTTTTGCGTTGCAGCGGGGAAGGGGCTGTGTCCCCGAGCTTTCGGCACCTGCCGTCCAGACAGCCTCGTCCGCATGCTCACACGGCAGCGACAGGTAACACGCGTGCGGAGGGGTGGCTGGGGAACGGTGGGGAGTGAGCGGGAGCGAGCTCGCAATCCGGTCTCGTCTCCTGGAAGGCGTTGCGAACGCACGGAGAGGCTGGCTGGTCCGTCTCTGCTCGCTTCTCGTAATAAAATGGTCTCCACCCCCCACATGTGCCCACGTACTTTTCAGTGCTATTAGTGAGTCCTCGGGTACGTGAAATCTGTTCAGTTGCTGTGAGTTAAAATCTTTACACAATTGCAATGGCCTTTTCTTTTGGTATTTGTAGGAGGGATTAGAAGGTCTTCATCTGTGTCTTATCTTGATGGCTTCACAGGGACGTGGCCCAAAGAGAAAAGGTAAAGAGATTATACCAGTTTATTCACGTGATTGAGAAATGCTAATTCGGTCCCTCTGTTGTTAGCCAGGTCGTAACAGACCCGACTTAGTGCCTGACTTTGACAAGGGCAGCGCAGGCAGGTGAGAGACCCAAGGGGCTCCCGGCCGTCCTGGCCAGGCCCTGCGGGCTGCGCGGTGGAGCGGCCGGCCGGCCCTGTCCGTGGGGTCCCCGTCTGCGGGCTCAGCCCACCGCGGACCGAAAGTGTCCCCGGAACGAGCGTCACCTGTCGCTGATGTGTCCCGGGGAGCTGGGCCTGTGATTGCATCTGTGCCGAGCACGGGCAGACTCGTTCTTGTCATGGTCCCCAGCGGCACAGCCTCGTGCCCGGTGCTCCGCGAGAGCAGGGAGGGGCTGGGGTCCCAGCCAGGTGTGCGTGCGCTGCAGGCAGCGCGATGCCGTCCGCACGGGCTGGGGCGTCCTGGGACTGTGGGCGCTCCACAGACGCCCAGGCGCGGCGGCTCGAGTTTTAAGTAGTTGCTGTTCGGTGACACTCAGCCGTTTCTCGTTTGGGAGTGTTTACAGATTTTTCTCTGAATCTTTTTAGATCATCAGTGCACGGAGTTTCATTTGATATTTCTTTTGATAAAGAAAACACTGTACAGAGACCCGCTCCAAACCAAGGGATCACACGCTCTCTTAGTAACGAAGGGCTTTCTCTCAACAACCACCACCGTGTACCTAAGAGCATCCGGAAAAACCCGTCCTTCAGGCCGGTGAATGGAGAAGGGGAGGTAGGGAGCATTGAGGAGGAGCTGGGTGTGCACTTGCACCGAGACCTCCAGGCCCACGTGCCCCTGACCACGAACGAGCTGCACCCCAACGAGAAGGCTCACCACAAGCTCCCGAACGGGGCCTTGCAGAGCAGAGCCCTCCTGGACGAGCTGGGCAGCCCGCCCGGGACCCCGAGCATCGAGGAGGCGCTGCAGATCATCCACGACACCGAGCAGACCCCGCACGCGCCGCCGCCGGACCAGAGGGCCGGCGGCTTCTTCCTCCACGGCCAGGAGCTGCGCGCCCTCACTGCGGACCTGCAGCTGCGCCAGACGGGCCCCGACCCCGTCACGGACACCGGCGGTGCCTTGAGTCCCGTCACCGACGACACGGAGGTGGACACCGGGATCCACGTCCCTTCCGAGGACATCCCCGAAACCGTGGACGAAGAGTCGTCCCTGAGGGACTACACGGTCAGCCTGGACTCCGACATGGACGACACGCCGAAGCTCCTGCAGGACTGCGACCTGGGCGGCGGCGGCCCCCGCGGGGCCTCCAGCCCCTGCCCCAGCACCGTGAGCACCCGGTCGCAGCCCGGGAGCAGCGCGTCCTCCAGCTCCGGGGTGAAGATGACCAGCTTCGCGGAGCAGAAGTTCCGGAAGCTGAACCACACCGACGGGAAGAGCAGCGGGAGCAGCTCGCAGAAGACCACCCCGGAGGGCTCGGAGCTGAACATCCCCCACGTGGTCGCCTGGGCCCAGACCCCGGAGGAGGCCGGCCCCCCGCCGCCGCGGGACAGCACGCAGCTGCTGGCCTCCGAGATGCTGCAGCTGCGGATGAGGCTGGAGGAGAAGCGGCGCGCCATCGAGGCCCAGAAGAAGAAGGTGGAGGCCGCCTTCACCAGGCAGAGGCAGAAGATGGGGAGGACGGCCTTCCTCACCGTGGTGAAGAAGCGGGGCGACGGCGCGGCCCCGCTGCGAGAGGAGGCGGCCGGCGCGGAGGACGAGAAGGTGTACGGCGACCACGCGCGGGAGAAGGAGCCGCAGGGCGCCGGCGGGCAGAGGAGCAGGTCGCTGGCGGACATCAAGGAGAGCGCGGAGAGCCCCCCCGCCCGCTGGCCCAAGTCGCCCACGACGCCGGTGGACCCCGAGAAGCCGTGGGGCCTGGCGAGCCCCGCGGAGGAGGCGGCAGGGGAGGGGGAGGTGCTGGAGTACACGCGGTCCATCGAGAAGCTGAACGCCTCCCTGCACTTCCTGCAGCAGGAGATGCAGCGCCTGTCGCTGCAGCAGGAGGTGCTGATGCAGATGCGGGAGCGGCAGGCCTGGGTCATCTCCCCGCCCCAGCCCTCCCCGCTCAAGCAGGGCCGGGAGCCCAGGCCCGCCAGGCCCGCCGGCCCGCCCCCGGCCGGCCCCACCTTCGCTGAGTCCCCGCGCCCCGCCCACCCGTCCCCGCAGCCTTCCCACAGGAAGGGCCCCTCGCCCCCCGCTAAGAACCAGAGGACTCCCCGGCCCAACGAGCTGAAGATCGCCCCCCTGACGCGCACGCTGGCGCCCCCGCGGTCGGTGGACAGCCTCCCTCGGCTGAGGAGGTTCTCCCCGAGCCAGGTGCCCATTCAGACCCGCTCGTTCGTGTGTTTCGGGGACGACGGGGAGCCGCAGCTGAAGGAGCCCAAGCCCAAGGGGGAGGCCGGGAAGGAGGCCTTGGACTCCAGGGAGGCCTCGGAGCAGCAGGCCCCCCGCTCAGACGAGAAGGAGATGAGACCCCTGGAGTCGACCGTTTCCGAGGTCCTGTCCCAGCCCATCACGGAGACCGTGTGTCTGACCCCAAATGAGGACCCGCCGAGCCAACCTGCAGAGCCCCCTGCCCGGCCTGCCTTGCCCGCTGCTGCGCCCAAGAACGCCAGTCTCATCGAAGTCTCCCTCTCGGAGCTGACGCCCCCCGCGAAGGCCGATGTGCCCGTCGAGAAGGAGGAGGGAGAAAGCGACAGAGAGCAGGTGGACGAGGACCAGAAGGTGTGCTGCGGCTTCTTCTTCAAGGTAAGCCGGCATGCGTGGGCGCAGGGGTCCACGGGGCGGGGCCTGCCGCGAGTCCCCGAGGGGCCGGTGCGCCCAGCCCCTGGCGTGCGGAGCCGCCCCCGCCGGGCGCGCGCCCCGCTGGACGGGCTGCTCCGCTCCTTTGCCCGTCCCCACGAAAGCCTTTCACGGTGGAGCTGCCCGCTCGCTCCACCCTCGTTCAGGCGCCACGTGGCACGAAGCCCCTGACTCGGCCCCGCGCACAAGTGCGTCTGGGCTGTTGCAGGGTCTCGAGCGTCTTCCCTCGCGTTTTGTTTCACACCCTTTGAAAACTGAGCGCCGGGCCCCTGCGGGACGGCCCGCTGATGAGCTCCTGCGCCTGCTGTCACTGCAGTCGCTGCTGACGAGACCTGGGGGGTCTGGCACCCCCCCCCCAGGCTCCGTGCGGCTGCCGGGTGTCACCTCCAGACAGCACTGCAGCCGCCTGAACAAGCCCCGAACCCTGTCACCTCCAGGTGGTGGAGTGTGACATTCTTCATGTTTACAAGAAAAGCCTGATATTTTAAAATTTTTATCACAGTTGTCATTCACTTTTTTCATTTTAACGTTTTCTACGTTTTCCCAATTACCTGTGGTGTAGGTCCTACAGGAAGAGCATGGGTCTCATTAATTGTCAGAAACGGGTGTTCATTACTTGTTTTCATTTTCACACGGAGGGGCTGAAGCAGGTCACCTCTGGCCTGGTGTGCCGTGCGGGGGGGCGGGCAGAGGCCGCAGCAAGTGCAGGTCCGGGCGGAGGTGCACGGGGCCCTGCCTCCCCACGACCCGCAAGCGCCTGAGCGGAGCGCTGGCCCCGGAGGGTTCCGCTGCGGGTGCTGCAGGGTGGGACGTGGACTCGGAACCTCTGTTAGAACCGGCCTCGGGGTGTGCCCTGTGGCCCCTCTGAGGGTCTGAAGTTTGAGGGGGGTCGGGGTCTGGGTGACCAGGCAGAGCTGTGACTCCTCAGCAGCGTGCTGCCGCGGACACTGGCAGGTGAGTCTGTCCTCCAGGGTCTCGGCCCCGCAGAGAAGGGGGCACAGAGGGCCCACGCTTCAGGGCAAAGCAGGCCAGGCCTCTGGGCCCGTTCTGTGGTCCGAGAGTCCCTCGCATGCCACTTGCCTGTCCTCAGGGCTCCCTCCTTTCTGGGGGGCGGAAGGTGGTTACAGCCCTCCTGTGTTCTCCTTGCCCCCAGCCCCCCACTGGGCTCCAGGCCTCAGCCAAGCCTCTCGGGCCTCCAGAGGCTGCCTCAGGTCGTGGTGCAAGACACGCGCTCCAGCTGCATGTGCCTCCGATCCACAGACTCAGAGCTGCCCGTGGAGTCCAGTTCAAGCCTCTGAGCATTGCACTCGGGGCCTTTCCCAGACTCACCAGCCTGCGTGGCCTCCCCCGTCCCCACGCCCTCCCCCTGGGACTGTTCCTGCAGACTGCGCCTGAGCTTCCCCGTCTGCCGAAGCCTGGCTCAGTTCCAGCCACCGCCCACGCTGCTTCTGTGTCCTACTGCACCCCGGGCACACCGCCCGGCACTCCTGCGGCCCCCACCCCACACCCACGCGCCCCGAGTGCAGGGAGCACCGGCCGCCGCGGTGCACATGGCGTGTCATGTACGTCCGTACATGCCTGTGTGCGCAGAGCTCCTCCCTGTGCCTCGGCCCCGGGACCCCGAGGGTCTTTCTCAGGTTTCTGTAGCGCGGCCTGGCCCTTCGCGGAGCCTGCGTGAGACCCCAGGCGGCGTGTCGGGCCGAGCATCACCGAGTCCTTAGGACCGTGAGCCCTCCTGCCGCCTGCGGCTCCCTGAGCACGGCAGGTGTCGGAGGTGGCCCAGCGCCGGGCCGTGTCCGCAGACGCAGGTGGAGACACGGCAGGCCGGGGGCCGGGAGGCCTTGGGGGGCAGGGGGTTAGGCCGCCTTCTCTGCCACGGGACGAAAGCCTCCCGTGTGGTCCAGAACCTCCGCCTAGAAACTGGCAGCAACAGCTTCGTTTTCAGGGTGTCGCTTTGGGTAACTGTCTTTTGGGGCTTCGACTCGGATTTTCTTTTTTTGAGCATACATCTTACATACCATTTAAATGCAATTTTAAAAACTGGGGGGAGCTCCCCACTTAAATTATTTGTTAGGGTCCAGAAAAACCCTCTGTCCTGTTTTTCCTTTGTACGGACGACTGTTCTCTGCCAACTCCCCAGGTCTGGAAACGTGGTGACGTAGTTTGTGTCCCTCACCCCTGACAGAACTGAGCACTTTAACGCCTGCCTTCCTCCGAAGTCTCGGGAGCACGTCCGTGCCCGGGTGCGGGTGGAAGGAGGCCGAACAGGTGCTTCGGATTCTCGGTCACGAGAAGGGAAAACGAGAGCGCCGGTGCCTAAAGCACATCCCTTTGCCCGTGGAATCTGTTCCAGGACGACCAGAAGGCGGAGAACGACATGGCGCTGAAGCGGGCGGCCTTGCTGGAGAAGCGGCTGCGGCGGGAGAAGGAGACGCAGCTGCGCAGGCAGCAGCTGGAGGCGGAGCTGGAGCACAGGAAGGAGGAGACCAGGTGCGGCGGGCGAGGGGCGGGGGGGCAGGCGGCGGGCGATGGGCGGGCGCGGCAAGGGGCGCGGGTGCGGACCGGGCCCTGACCCGGCGGCGGTCTCTCAGGCGGAAGACCGAGGAGGAGCGCCAGAGGAAGGAGGACGAGCGGGCGCGCAGGGAGTTCATCCGGCAGGAGTACCTGCGGCGCAAGCAGCTGAAGCTCATGGAGGACATGGACACGGTGCTCAAGCCCCGGGCCCCGGCCGCCAGGCAGAAGAAGCCGCGCCCCAAGTCCATCCACAGAGACCACGTGGAGTCCCCCAGAACGCCCACCCAGGGTCCTCCAGGTAACGCAGCTCAGGCACGGAAACGCCAGCCTGGTTGTCAGACCGGCGTGATCGCGCCTGGTCCCCCAGCCCCTGGAGGCCCGCCCACCCGGAGCACACGGGCTCCCCATCTGAACACTGGAGGGAGCGAGGGCGGCTCGGGGCCCTGGGGCGCTGCCCGCTAGAGGGCGTGTCCACGTGGAGCAGTGGGCGCTCACCGTGTGAGCGGCCCTCCCTCCTCCATCCGCGTGGGCGCCTGTGCTGTGGGCGTGCGGTGCAGGCGGGACCCGAGACCGGGGTTCGCACAGACGGTCACTTTTTAAGACAGTTTATCTTGTGGAAACTAAAAACCTCTGGACGTTTCAGAGAATTCCCACAGTTATTCTAAAACTGAGGGGAAAAGCGACTGTCTTTTCTGGCCAGCGACACTTGTTGATACTCAGTATTGGCTAAAGTCAATTGATGAATTTTTCATGTAAATAGAGGATTTTTTTAATGTCTTTTTAAAAATATTTTTTATTTACTTATTTTTAGACAAAGGGGAAGGGTGGGAGAAAGAGAGGGAGAGAAACATCAACATGTGGTTGCCTCTTACTGCCCCCTGCTGGGAACCTGGCCCTCAACCCAGGCACATGTCCTGACTGGGAATCGAACCAGCAACCCTTTGGTTCCCAGGCCGGTGCTCAGTCCACTGAGCCGCACCAGCCAGGGCTTCCAGTGTCTTGTGTGTTCACTTTTTCTCACACCGTCCCCGTGTCGGGGCTCATGTGTTCCTTTTGGAACAGCTCGTGTCGGCAATGAGCTTTGTTTTCTTCCCGAGGAGGCTCGCTGCCGGTTGCAGTAAATTGTGGCTGCGCGTGTGGCGCGTTGCGGGCTGGCGCTAAAGATCCAGACCAGCAGCACCCCCGCGGCCGCGCTCCCACAGGCGGCCCCCCACCCCCACCCCGACCCCCACCCCGCGCAGAGTCTCCGCGTCGCTCCCGGGAGCTGCCCGGCTGGGCACGCGCTCGGACGTGACTGTGCCGTGGGTTTTCAGTCTCCAGCCTCTCCCTGGCGTCACTGACCACCGGCGACAGCGAGAGCGTGCACTCCGGCAAGAGGACCCCCAGGTAACCCGTCCCGCCGCCGCGGGGCTGGGGGGGTCTGCCCCATTAGCCTCCCCTGTAGGATGAGGGGCGCGTCTGGGGGGGCCGTCGTCCTCCCTTCTAGGGTGAGTGAGCGAGCCCTGGTCACGGCCTTTGGTGAGTCGGGGTGACTGCGGGGGTCGAGAGACGTCCGCCCACGCAGCGGTCCGCTCACCTTGCCCTGGTTTCGAGTCTCGGCGTCGCTGACGTGGGTGAGATTCTGAAGTGCAACGTCAGCGACGACCGCGGACACACTGGTCCCCAGACGCAGGAAGGGCGCCGCCCCTGAGTTCGTCTCCCACCAAACAGTTGCCCCGGAGGACGACCCCAGAGCGCCCGCCCCTGCAGAGCACGGGCTGGGAGAAGGGTCAGCGTCTCGCTGCCTTGCCCTCCGACGCCCCGGGGACCTTGGCAGCCGTGTCGCCATCGCGTTGCGCCAGGGATGGCTCCACATGGCGCTCGCGGCACAGGCGGCACGGCTGTGAGCTGCCCCTGGGCATGATGGAAGGCTCCAGGCTGACCTTGGCCCGAGCTGTGCCAGCCATCCCCCCGCCCCCCACCTCCGGTCCCCTGGGGGAATCGTAAAACGTGTCACTCACCACCTAGGTCGGAGTCTGTGGAGGGCTTCCTGTCGCCCAGTCGCTGCGGCAGCCGGAACGGAGAGAAGGACTGGGAGAACGCGTCGACCACGTCCTCGGTGGCTTCGGGGACAGAATACACAGGTTTGTGCCTGCGCCTTGCAGGGGAACCTTGCAGCTGGGCACAGGGGTGGGGGTAGATTCCACCAAGGGGAGCTGCTCCGGCTTCCCTCCGGTGGAATCCGCAGGCGCAGGGGGTTGCTCTCAGGTGGGTCCCTTCAGGGGTCGGGGAGGCGGGACTTGTCCAGGGCCAGCTGAGCTGCTTCTCTGACTGGGACCACGCCTCATGCTGCTCCGGCCACTCTCTGTCGTGGTTTGGGTCTCCAGGTGTTCTCAGCCTTTGGAAGTGGGCAGCTTTACAAGTGATGCTGCTGCTCGGTTAAGAGCTAAGGCGCGCTGGGGGCCGGAGGGCGTCCTCCCTCCCGTGTCCGGGCAGGCCCTCTCCACCTCGGGCGGGTGTCGACGGCATGAGCAAAGGGGAGAGCAGGATGTGGGCAAGAATGCGGCCAGCGAACCGAGGCAGGAGGGAGGGAGAAGGGAGGTGCCGGGGGAGCGGGAAGGCGCCTGGCGGGCAGCAGCGCTCCGCCCCCTGGGACCTGCTGTGGGGGCACGGGAAGGGGGCGCGGGGAAGGCGTGATGCCGGAGCTGCCGACCCCTGCTCGCGCAGCCGCCCGGCCCCGCCCCTCCAAGTGAGGTAGCCTCGTGGGGGCTGTGACCCTGCGCTGCCGAGGCCCGCAGGCCCCTTCTGCTGCGAGTGCCCCTGTAGCCCTTCAGACAGGCAGACGGGAGCGGACAGGGTGACGATCACAGTGGCCCCCGGGCCCCCGCCACTCCCGGGGCGGTCAGGGGCAGGGACGTCCCGCCCCACGAGGCGCCTGTGTGGACAAAGCGGGTTCCGGCGGGGGCGCTGCCAGCCCGGGCTTCGGGCGCAGGACCGGTTTCCCAGCACAGCGCCTCCCTGGGGCGGGGCGGGGCGGGGCTGCTGCCCCGGGCGGGTGGTCACCGCCCGGTGGTTGTTGCTGCAGGACCGAAGCTGTACAAGGAGCCCAGCGCCAAGTCCAACAAGCACATCATCCAGAACGCGCTGGCACACTGCTGCCTGGCTGGCAAGGTGAACGAGGGCCAGAAGAAGAAGATCCTGGAGGTGAGCGGCCGCCTGCGGGCCGGCTGGGGCAGGGGCTCCCACTGCAGAGAGACCCACCCCCACCCCCACCCCCACCCCCCCTCCGCCTGCGAGTGTGAGGCCAGCTCGCTGCCCAGAGGGAGCCGTGAACTACTTTCTCGCCCCGACCCACTCGTTCACGTCTCGTGAATGCGCGTGCCGTGGGGCTCCCTTTTCCAAGCGAAGCTCTCGGGGAAGGCGGTGCATTGGGCCGTTGGGAGTGGAGGGCAGGCAGAGAGCCCCTGGGGCTGGGGCTGCGCAGCCGGAGGCGCCTGCATGCCCTTCCGGTGGCAGCGTGCTCCGTCTCGGCCGCGTGCGTGCAGCTCTGGCTGCCGAGGATCCGTGTTTTAAGCGTCATCGGGTTCGGCCCAGACACGTAACACGGTTGCTCAGCAGAAGGTTCACAGGTTTCCCTGGTTTTGCTTGTTTGCTGTTGGTTCTGAAGGAAATGGAGAAGTCGGACGCCAACAACTTCCTGATCTTGTTCCGGGACTCGGGCTGCCAGTTCCGGTCCCTGTACACTTACTGTCCGGAGACCGAGGACATCGCCAAGCTGACCGGGATCGGCCCCAAGGCCATCACCAAGAAGATGATTGAGGGGCTCTACAAGTACAACTCGGACCGGAAGCAGTTCAGCCACATCCCCGCCAAGACCTTGTCCGCCAGTGTCGACGCCATCACCATCCACAGTCACTTGTGGCAGACCAAGAGACCGGTGACGCCCAAGAAGCTGCTGCCCGCGAAGGCGTAGGGCCAGCTGCCGCCGCGCCCGAGCCCGCGGGGCGCACGTGCCCTTCCGCTCCCCGCCTGGAGAGCACCCTCCGATTGCCAACGAGACCTGCGGTCGCCGGGCCGGACGGGCCCCGCTGCCAGGGTCCCCGTGGGTGGGGAGCGCCACGGCTCGCCGCGGCTCGGTGTCGCTGGGTCACCTGCCAGGCGCCGGTGCGAGGCCCTCACTGCCACACGCTAGCTGGACTAACGGAGGGATGTGGCTGAGGTTACAACTTCGGGGTTTATTTGTTGCTTTTTTTAAAACTCTTCATGTGTGTGGTGTCTCCAGCGGGTTTGTCTTGTCCTTCCTGTCCATGGGGTTCATTCCAAAGCACCTTTGGGTTTTGTGTCACGTGGAGATGGTGCGGGTGGGGAGTGCGCCCGCCCGGAGTGCTCGGAGGAGCCCCGAGTGTCCGCGGGCTCGGCGCCCTGCTCGGCGTTCAGCGCCGTGGAAGTATTTATTACTCACGCAAGTATTAACACTTTCGATGAACTAGGGGAGGTGTCGCGAAGAGCTGCTAGTAGATTTGCTTTAAACCACGCGAGCTTAACCAGGAGTCGCAGTGAGGGGTTGCTGATCCGGTCGGTGTTGTTGTGCACCACTCCGGCCGCCCCGGGGTGGCTCCGAGCGCTCCGCGGCGAGCTGCTTCGGGGCAGGTGGAGGGAGGGCCCGGGAGCCAGGAGGGGCGCGTCCCGGAGGCGGACGGCGTCCTGCAGGCTCTCACCGTCTTTCCCTTGTATTTATGGCTGAAACAGAATTATATTTAGAATTTTTAAACATGTACGAAGGGCTACACTTTAATTTTAAAACAGCTTCCTGTTCCTTTACTTAAGTTGAGTCCCCCTTTTCTCGTCCCGCGCAAGAACAGCGCAGGCCCAGCGCACGCCTGCCGGCCCTCAGCGGCGCGCGCCGAGGGCTGGCGGGCAAACCTCCGTTCTCAGGAAAAGGCCCGAGCGGTCGTGCGGCTGTCAGTGTCGTGACCCTGCGTGGCTCCGGGGTGGCAGCGTCGTGTCCCACGCGAGGTGCCCGGCTGGTCGTCTCCCGTGGGGAGCCGAGGCCAGCGAGAGGACCTTCCTCCCGGTCGGCGCAGGGAGGCAGCCAGCGCCTGCCAGGACGCGCTCCCCAACCCCGACAGCGCCGGGACGAGCCCCGAGCTGCCCCTCCCTGCCGATGCAGGGCTGGCGGGCCTCCCTGCACCCGGGTCCCAGCTTTGCCTCAGATGCTGTCGATACTTTACTGTAATTTATGTTCTTATATTTATGTATATTTGTTAAAACTGTAAAAACAGCCACAGATTTTTTTCCAATATCTGTGCAAGATATATGTGTAGCTCAAAACTCGTTGTGACCTGCTGTTTGCATGTGAGAGACCAGGCTGTGTAACTCCTGTACTTTCAGTGTATACATATGGTGTACATAATGTACGAACATTAAAACTGGGAATTGCACACGGTGCCTTTCCGTTCGACCCCGCGAAGAGGAAGGGCTTGTCCCGCGGCGTGTAGAGCGAGGCGGGTCGGGAACGCAGCGCGCAGCAGCGACAAGGGAGTTCGTGAGCAGCTCACACTCCAGGGTCTGCCCCCCGACTCGCATTTCCCGCGTCCGCGCAGTCTTCTCCGTGCTCCTTCCTCGGCCGGCCCACCTCACGGGGGGCGGGGAGGGGGGGCAGCCTGTGGGGGGGCAGCCCGAGCCGGAGTTGGCAGCCCGGGGGGGGACCGTCCCTCCTCAGGCAGGGGCTGCTGCAGCTGGACTGGCCGAGGACGGCGCGCTTCTGCAAGCCTGCAGGTTCGTTGTAGGGCAGCTATTTTAAAAAACTCGCGTTTTAAAAATCACGAACGAAAGGGATACCGTCCCACTGAGCCGGGCGGTTCTCAGAGCCCCGCTGATACGCGGTGCCCACGTCCTCGGGGTCGGATCGTGGTGACAGGTGCTCAGTGAGGGTCGCCGAGACGCGGCACGGCTGCCCTCCAACACGGCTCTCAGTCCGTGTCAGGGTGACGGTCACGGGTGTTCTGGCTGTTTGAAGCCAAACTCAGCCTCTCACGTGGTTTCGCCAACACTGCAGGGCAGCGCGGCGTACGGTGTGCACCCCATCCCCGCAGAGCTGCCGGCGCGGCCCTGGCTGCTGTGCCGCCAGAGGCCACCCAGGCGCCGTGCGGCTCGCCCTGTCGCCTGAATAGAAGCGTGGCGCCAGGCGCCCTGCTCCCGCGTAAGGCGTGCGGCTGCTGGGGCCCCGTTGGGGCAGCGGCGACCTCATCACACGGCGCTCCTGGGTCGCGACTCCTGCATCAGGTTCACGACTTGACCGCTTGCGGGAGGCGAGTCTTGCTGACCGCAGACTTGCCTGTGACGCCCTGTGTTGGGTGCGCTCCCTGAGGCCGGGTGTGAGTTCACGCCCGCCCTACATCGGCCTTGCCCGCTGGCTGTGCCCTCCTGCAGTGAATCAGCGGTGAGACTGAGCCTGAACGAACACCGAGCCTGAGCTGAGTGGCCGCAGACTCGCAGGCCTGCGTGCCAGCCGCACGCGGTCAGCTCCCCGCGGGGGTTCTCAGGAGTCACTGGGATGTTTCCACTTGTCCTCACTGAGACCAGAGCGATTATAAAACAAAGATCTTAATGACAAAGCCAAAACAATCTTCCCACGTCGCCATACCTGGACAGAGACCTGCCTCTGCCCCTCCGCCAGGAGCCCGCGCCGCGGAGCCGAGCTGCCCGCCCGCCACGATGGGTGGTGAGTGCTTTCGTTTTCAACCGTGCAGACGTTTGCCCACGAGACTGCCCCGCACGAGAGAGGAGTCCACACCCGGCGCCCACACCCGCTGACGGCGGGTCCCCGGCTCTGCAGATGGGGTCATCCGGGCGGAGGAGGGGCCGGGACCTGTCTGCGCAGAGCCCACAAGGTGCGGGAAGACCAGCCAGACCGAGGGCAGGGTAAGGGGTCGAGGGAGGACGTCGCGGACTCCCCGCCGCGCGGCTCCCCTGGGGTCCGTGCTTTGGGGGTGCCGCCTTACCTGCTGTCGCATCGAAGCGCGGAGCCTCCCGGCTCCGTGTCCCCGCAGGGGGGTCGTGCTGGGCAGCGGCCTTACCAGCTTCATCACCGTAGGGACTCAATACAGACTTGTCTCGCAGAGGGGTCCTGGCCCGAAATTCAAAGCCGGACCCTGCGGGAGAGGCCATCTGGGAAGTGTCTCCACCGCTCAGGGACAGCAGAGTGACCGCACCGCCTGGGGTGGCCCCACCAGGGTGGGGGGGACCTTGCCCAGTCCCGCTGCTGTGAAAGACATCGCCAGGCAGCCAGGGCGCGTCCCCGTGGGGCAGCTTCGTGGGCTGCGACATGACCATGGGGAGAAGAGGGCCCGCCCCTGCCCAACGGGTTCTGGGCCTTTTCTGTGCTGAGGGACTTCCCTATTGCTCCACCCTGCCGCCTGGGCTGGTTTTTACCTGTGAGAACCGTGGACGTGGGGAGCGATGGGGCCCCTGCTTTCCGTGAAGGCCCATCTTCCCCTCACCCTGCCCCCCAGGGCCACGGAGGAGTCAGCCGGGAGGAGACCCGGCGCACCTGCAGGCTACAGGCTTTCACGCTGAGTCACCCCAGGGGCGGGAGCCCCACATGCGGCGGACACACAGGCCCGTGCTGGCCGCAGGACGGGGTGTTTCTGAAATAACCGAGCAGTGCACACATCCCTCAAGGCCTCGGGCACCAGGGGCGGGGGGCCGTTTTCCCGGTGTGCCGACCAAGCCTTCACACACACACACAGCTCAGCGCTTCCCCAGTGGGTGTGGGCGCGCAAGCAGGGGAGGCTCCGCCAGGCCCTCCACACCCTCGCCGTGCCCGGCTGCCGGTCGGGCCGTCCTGCTGGGCTCGGAGCAGGTGCAGACAGGTGGCCGGCACGCTGGGTGCGCAGGTGGGCAGCGCCGCGCCGAGAGCTGGTCCCGGGTCTGAGTTTTATTGTCCGTCACAGCCCATACTCGATGGGGCTTCACAGTAGTTTCAAGTGAAATCTCTGCTCTCAGTTAACAGTTTTGGGGAAAGTTCAGCAGAAATCTGAGAAAAAAAAATCCTATTCTGAGTCAATGGGGAGAAAAAGCTTATTTTTTTAACAAGAACAGAATTGAATGTTTTTAGATTATTTAAGGGAAAGTAACTTTAAAAAAAAAAAAAAAAAATCCGTGCTCTTAAAGAAGCAGAAGGGAGGGAGAGGGAGAGAAACATCCATGGGGTTGCCGCTCGCACGTCCAGGCCGGGACCCAGACTCGCGACCTTCCCGTTTGCGGGGCGACACGCCCACCAGCTGAGCCACACCAGCCAGGGTAAGAAAGTTACCATTTTAAGCTCTGACGTTGCTAAGGACAACAAGTGGGACCATGTGAAAACGTAGAACTCAGAACAATGAAAAATCGCTAAGAACAAAGGCTGGGAAAAGATTTGAATCCGGTGGCGCCAGGATGCGCCCTGACGTGCAGGGTCACAGCAGAGACCTGCGTGCAGGACACGATGGCACAGGCCCCCCCTCCCCCAGGGGAGGCGAACAGGCGAACACTTCCCATCTTGTTTGCACTGGAAGAACACCCATTTTAAAGAAGGTGCCCCCTCCCCGCCTTTCCTGTAAAGGTGGAAAAAGCAGGTGTCGCCGATGGACGTGGGTCGTGATCGTACTGAGCCCAGGCCCTCGGGGGGCGCCGCCGCCACAGGGTCACTCGGGGCCCTGAGCTCTTGGCAGCCTTCGACCTGCCCGTGGGATCCCTGCTGTGAAAACCGCGCCCGAGAAGGCAAATGGTGGTCGCCAGCGCAGGGACTGCAAATTTCCGCCACAGTAAAAATACCGCACAGAACCTAAATGTCCAAACTAAGGAATGAGAAAATTAAGCCACCCCCAGACATGTGAGGTGGTTCAGCATTCACCTCCTGATCCAATCACAAATGTGACTTGACCCGGTGGTGCACACACACACAAAAAAAAACCCACACAAAACCAAAAAACCCAAAACTTGTGGGGAGTATCTGAAATAGAATGTGAAAGCACAGAAAATCCCAAGCACGGTGAGGCGGTGAAACGAACTCTCCCCCTTTGAAAATGCCCACGCTGGTCGGCAGCGAGTTCCCCGGGTCACCGGGACGGCTTTCTTGTTCCGCGTTCGGCGACGTGGCCAGACGGCGTTCGTGACAGAAAAGGCAGATGTGATGCTCAGCCCTTCCCCAAAGGTTCAGATGGCTGGCGCAGGAAACCAGAAATCGGGGGGCCCGCTGCAGGAGGAGCCCACGAAGCGGCAGAAATGAAACCCACTGCTGACGGCTCACTAGTTCGCAGCAGACGTGCCCACCGCTCAGGGACCGCCTGTGTCCCAGGCCCGTGCCAGTCACCAGGACAGGCAGAGAACGAGTGGACCCCTCTCCACTGTGCCTGGTGGACCCCTGTCAGCAGGGGGCCAGGCTCCTCGGGGGCCTCCTCCTCCTGTGGGGAGCACACTGCCAGGCGGCCAGGTTCGTGGCTCCGGCCTTTGCCGCTCCCGCCCATCCAGACTTGGTCAGAAAGGCCCACGGGGCCCAGGCCCTGCAGGGAGAAGCCTCTGTGTTCTCTGAGCCACAAACTTCCCTTGGGTGCGAGGCCACAGCCCAGGAAGCAAGAGTCTCTGTGTTTCTCATAAACAACCCAGTTCCACTCGCCAGCCGCACCCTTGCCCCTCCGGGCTGCTCCCCCCAGCTCCTCACTCACCTGGTGTTTCCCCGCCATTCCTCTCTCGATTTCAGAGCCACGGGCTCTGGGTGCCGCAGACACAGGGTGCTGCGGGGAGAGCCAGCCAGCCAGCAGCTCTGGCCCTGCCCCGCAGGCCCTCTGCGGGGGAAGGGGGCTCAGCCCCTCGGCTGCAGGGTGTGGGTGCCACTCGCCGGCACCCAGGGGGTCAGACATTAGAAGAACTTCTCTGAATCTCCAGCAGCCCCTCAGGTGTCCGTCCTCAGGGGCGTGGGGGGCTTTGGAGGGGGGAACCCATGCCTGGGGGCTGGAATGCCCTCCTCGGCCTGGGAGAGGACCAGCCAGCCACAGACACTCCCTACGAGTCCCCAGCACCCTGGGGTGGCTGTGCGCTGGAGGGACCTCCAGCTGGAAACCTTCCGTCCCGAGGTGCCCAGGTGAGGACAGAGCTGTTGGACTCTCAGGGGCGCCTTGGTCTGAATCATGAATAAATGCCTTCATCACCCTCTGAGAGATCAATACCAAACCCAATACGCACAGAGGCCTCCCTCGGGCCCCAGCCTCAGGGGATGGGGTGACACCCACGGAGTCCCCAGCAGAACACCCAGGCCCGTCCTCAACTCCTCTCTGCTGAGACCGCTGCTCTCTCGAGTAGACCCTCTCCCTGCTGTCCCACTGCTAGACCACCCTACCCCCGACACAAGTGACTGGAGCCCACGGTGGGGTCCCCCAGCCCAAGCCTGTCCCAGCCCAGCCCAAGACGGGTATGTGTCCTACTCAAAAATGGCGGGGGCTCCTCGCCACCCACAGAAGGAAATGCAAGCTTGCCACCTGCTTCCTCTCCTCCCGCGCCCCACGCACCATCCCCCCCACCCAGTGTGGTCACCCTGGGCCCAGTGACCACCGCTCTCCCTGGGCTCGGGCTCGGCTCCTCCCTGGACCTGCCCCAGCGGCACCTCCTGCACCGCCTGTTCAGCGCCCCCCTCCATGGGGAGGACCTCGTCTCCAGCGCCTCCACAGTGTGACTCTGCTCGGGGCGGGGGTGGGGGACACCACCTGGCCGCACATGTCTGTGCCCGGCCTGGACAGGGAACCTCGAAGGCCAAGGCCGCCTCCCTTGCAGTGCCGGGGACAGCGCCTGTCACTGTTGGTGACTCGGGTAAACTCGCTGGTCCTTCCCCCGAGGTCTGACACCACATCGCCCCGCGGGTTGTCATTCATCCCTGGTGGGGGCAGGGTGGGCCCTGGGAGGGCGCACACACGGGGACCTGAGCTCCAGCGCGGCAGGCACCTCACAGGAGGGAGGTGGGCCTCACCAGCATCGCCCAGAATCCCCGCTGCACCCCACCTTCCGGAGACAGGGCGCGGCTCCCCTTGCCCACGCTCGCCTCCTGGAGCCCACCACCCCGGGGACACGTCCCCCTGACTCTCCCTCCCTCTTGTGAGCTCCTGACTCCTGATTTAGGACCCCTGCCCTGGGCCACACTGGGTTCCGTCTGAGCTGTGCTGAGCTTCCCTCTGTGTCTGGCTTAAGAGGCAGGTTTTGCCGAATGGAGGGAGGTGGAGAAGAGCTTGGATTTGAACCCCTGGCCCTGCTCCTGTCGTCTGGGGAAGGCCGCCCCTTGCTTCTCACCCGGAACTCCCCTGGAACTCCCCCCCACGGCTGCCTGAGGACCCGACTAGGTCAGAAAAGCGGTTCCTTGTGCTCAGACCTTCAGCCCAGTGCCCCAGAGCTCACACCCGCGGGTGAGCTCTGGTGGCCGGGGGCAGTGCCCCAGGGGCAGGCTCCCCACGCACCCACCGGCCCAGGGCCGCGCAGCCGGCGGCTGAAGTTATTCCGGGAGCACAGGTGGGTGGGCGCCGGCTGAGGCCCTACCGCCCAGAGGAAACCCTCCTGCCGGTCTCCCTCCTCCCCTCTGAAACCAGAGAACTCGGGTGCCCAGAGCCTGGGGGGCGGGGAAGGGGCGGAGCACAGACAGGGCTGCAGGGCACCCACACCTCTCCCCCGCCCTCAGGCTGCCCCCAGTGGGAGGCCAGGCGGGTCTCCGGGCACTGAGGACTTTTCCCCCAGGGACCCAGGAATGCAGGTCCCTTTCCCCTCCCTTCTCCTGTGCAACCCCAAGTTGCGGGCCACCATCCCGCACCAGGGAAGCAGCCCCTCCCCCACACGCTCCTCCCCTCCTCCACCTTCCTGCCCACCCATCCCCTGGGCCGGGGTTGCAGGAAGGGAGGTGCTGGGCACCCGCCTGCAGAGCCGCTGCCGCCACCTGCACGCGCGCTACGTCGTCGGTGCGCACAGGCTCCGGCCCGGCCATGCCCCCCACCCAGCCCTGGAGCCCCAGCCCGGAGACCCCCTCCTGGGACTACTCGGGGTCAGGGTCCGGCGCCCTGGAGGAGGAGCTGGAGCTGTGCGCGTCCTGGGAGCTGCCCTACGCCCGCGCCTTCGTCCCCACGCTCTACCTGGCGGCCTTCGCCGTCGGCCTGCTGGGCAACGGCCTGGTGCTGCGGCTGCTGGCCCGGCGGCGCGCCCCGCGGCGTCTGGCGGACACCTTCGTGCTGCACCTGGCGGCCGCCGACCTGGGTCTGGTGCTGACGCTCCCACTGTGGGCCACGGCGGCGGCGTGGGGCGGCCGCTGGCCCTTCGGCCGCGCGCTGTGCAAGCTGAGCGGCTTCGCGCTGGCCACCTCGCGCTGCGCAGGCGCGCTGCTGCTGGCCGGCTTGGCGGCCGACCGCTACCTGGCCGTGGTCGGGCCTCTCGGAGCGCGCCCGCTGCGCTCCCCCCGGTGCGCGCGCGCCCTGTGCCGGGGCGCCTGGGCCGCGGCGCTGCTGGTCGGCCTGCCCGCCCTGGTTTCCCGAGACCTGCAGCCGTTGCCCGAAGGCCTGGGCAGTCAGTGCGGGGAGCAGCCCTCGGACGCCTTCCAGGCCCTCGGGTTGCTGCTGCTGCTGCTCACCTGCGCGCTGCCCCTGGGCGCCACCTTCTTCTGCTACTGCCGCCTGGCACGCCGTCTTCGCCGGCCGCGGCGTCTGGGCCGCGTCCCCACCACCCCGCTGCGCATCATCTGCGCCGTCGAGGGCGCCTTCGTGGGCTCCTGGCTGCCCTTCAGCGTCCTGCGCGTCGCCCTCCACCTGGCGCGCCTTGGGGCGGTGCCTCTGCCCTGCCACCTGCTTCAGGCGCTGCGCTGGGGCCTCACCATCGCCACTTGCCTGGCCTTCAGCCACAGCTGCGCCAACCCACTCATCTACCTGCTGCTGGACCGCTCGTTCCGAGTCCGGGCCTGGCGCCTGGCGCACGGGCTCAGCTCCACGTCCTCACGCTCCGGGGACCCCAGCGCCGAGGTCCGGGGCCCGGCTGAAAGCTGGGAACGAGCGCAAATGGAGAGCCCAGCTGTGGCAGGCCCGTAGCGGCCCCAGCCCGACGGAGGCCCAGGGAGGCGGCTGGGTCCCCCAAACGTGTCTCCCCTGCAGGCAGCGCGCAGCTCGGCCAACACTGGCCCTCCTCCATTGCTGCCTGTCCCAGACCTCAAGGGCTTCACGAGCTCCCCCAGCCAGGCGGCAGGGCCAGCGGTCTCTCAGCCCAGCGGCCGCCCGGGCTGACTCCCTCTGGACTGTGCAGCCAGCAGGCAGCAGCCGGGACACCCACAGGCTCACCAGGTACAGGGCAGGGGAGTGGGCTTCTTCCCTGCCGTCAGCAGCAGCAGCACCGGCTCCAGTACCCAGCTCAGACCCCCGAAGCTGCCGTCTGAGAGAGCCACCGAGTCCTGAGAAACACCTTCTCCAAGCCAGACCTCGGGCCTCTCTGGCTCCAAAGAGCTTGACAGACTGTGGGAGCCTACCGCCCTTGCGCGAGTCAGCTTCCCAGCCTGTGCCTTGTCAGTTAGTCACATCATCTCAGATTTTCAGTTTCAAAGTTCACCCCAAGCGCTGGGAACCAGCCCCAGAGCCAGCTGCCCGGCGTGTTCACCCAGCAATTTCCCGGAAGGGCTGCCCCGGGGTGGACAGCTTCTCCCTGCTCCGCGGAGCCTCGGCACTCACCTGGGGGTGACCTGGGCCCTTTCCCGGGACAGGGGAACCGGGAAATCCCTCGGCGGACGGTCAGATCCTCTGTCACTCGGCCGGGGACACCAGAATGTTCCCGTACCCGTTCTCCTTTCTCAGTAAACGCTGCTGCTAAGCCCGAGCACGACTGGGTGTCCTTCCTCACACGCTGAGTGTCAGGTGGTGACTGAACCCGGGGCCAGACAAAGCTCAGCCCGGTAGCTGAGGCCGACCTCGGGGTGGTCGGGGTTTCGGGGGGAGACTTGGCGGCAGCCACGTGGGCGAGGCCATCCCACAGGAGAGCCACGAGCGGGTTCTTCTCGTGAGTTCACAGAGCGTGTCCTGTTTCGTAGGTTATGCAGAGAAGGGCAAAGGTGGAAGGGCCGCTGGCAGCCAGGGGCCACTTCAAAGAGGACATGTGTGTGTCCTTGTGCTTTCCGGCCACACACGGGGCCTTGCCTGCTGTCCTTTCTGAGGTCACCCAGTCCAAGAGTTCAGGACACTGTCCGTGTTGCGGCCCTGTGAGCTGCCTTCGAGGTTTCCGGGGGCCAGAAATTCAGTGTTTGTATATTTAAATAGTATATATAGTGTATACCATCTAGTGCAGGTATAACACTTATATAACATATTTGCATATCTATAAACGGAGCCAGTTTAAAGTTCAGTTAGAGCTGCTCACCCAGAGGAGCCGCCCGTCTTGCCCGTCTTCTGCCTCTGCACCTGGACGTTAAAACCGGCAGCGTGACCTCCGGATGGTCCACGGCGGCCCCGCCCCCAAAGAGCTGTTTGCCAAGGTCTCGGGAGAGCAGTTACCGTGACTGCCAGGCTGCAAATGAAAACGTTGTTTGGAATTAGCTTCACGAACTTTCTGTGGAGGTCACCGTCCCTTTCCCTTCTCATAAACAGCCCCCCCACCCCCCCCACCTTTGTCTCCTAATCCGGGTTTCCGCTTCATCAGATCCATGCTTTCAGACAGCTTTTTTTTTTTTTTTTTTTTTTA